>VWYP01026809.1:4219-14263 GCA_013400435.1 Pycnonotus jocosus | reverse complement strand
AAGAGATGCCCTGGGTTCCCATATGGTTTGTTTAGCTTTTTCCTTAACAGAAATATACCAAACATCTTACCAGGTTTGTTTTCGTTAGTATTTGGCACTGTTGAATTAATGTAGTAAAAAAACCAGAACTGAACCTAGACATGAAGAGATTATAAAGAAATGAAAAATAAACAACTAAATTATTCTCTTGTCAACGTAAGGCAGTGAAAATATGAAGAGGGAGGCACACACCACTATGCCAGTTGTTGTATATCATTTCTTGTAGGCAATACATAATTCTTGAATCCTTTCAAAAGCTCCCCCCTCATGGATTTAAACAGGCTAAAGGCAAGGGTAAGGATTCTGACTAGCTTGTTTGTTTGTAGCCTGTTTCACGTCATACACACCCAAAATCTAATTAACATTTTACATGTTGTCTGTTGCTGTCTTTTTCACCAATGTAGTAGGTTAACATTGATCAGCTGCCAGATCCTCTAATCCAGCCACTGGCTCACTTCTTTTCAACAGGATGAGAGAAGTAGATGAAAAACTTCATGGGGTGACATAAAGGTAGAGAGATCACTTACCAGTTTCCATCACAGGCAAGACAGATTTGACTTGGGGGGAAAAAAAGTTATTGTCAATTAACATAGAGTTAAATGGTGAGAAAAAAAGACAAAAAATTAAAACACCTTCCTGTCACCCTCAGCCATTTTACACAGATGGAACTTCACTCATTCATTCCCATGTCTTTAGTCTCCTTCCTTCCTTCTGCTGCTTCCCAAGCAGCCCATGAAGGAGGAGAGATGTTGGATTATGGCTGGTTTGTAACACTTCCTCTCTGCCTTTCCTTCCTCTTCATACCTTCTCCTTGCTCTGAGGTGAGTCCTTCCTATAGATTGCAGTCCTTTGGGATAAGTCCACTCCATCATGGGTTCTCTGCATGGACCACAGTTACTGTCAGAAATTTGCTCCAGAATGGGCCCTTCAGAGACTGCAGTGGGGTTATTTCTTTTGGTGTGGTCCTCTCCATGCATTGGAGGGAAATCTCTGCTCCACTTTGGTCCTCTCCACATGCTGCTGGGGAAAATCTACATTTCTTGGAGCCCCTCCTCCCTCTCCTTCTTCTCTTACCCTGTTGTTTATGGGATTGTTTCTCTAACTGTTGGGCAGCATTTGTTTCTTTTTTTTTTTTTTTTTTCTCTTTTCTTCTTATTGCATTATAATAGAAATGTACCACCTTGACTCTGACATTCCATTGTGCCATGCAATGGGTCCATTGGAGCCCTCTAGAACCACCTGTGTTCAGCACTGGGCACATCCTGACCCCTTCTCAAAAAACCCACCCCTGCAGCTCTCCCCAGTTACTAAAACCTTGCAAAATAATGTAAACCAAATGCATCAAAATATTGACAAGTAGTTTTTTATCACACAAGAAAATTCTCTCTATATTATTGCAAACTAGTACTGGAGTGTTTAGTGCTTCCAAATGGTGTATTTGGAAAAGCTAATATTAGTTTTCAGTGTTGACCACACTTCACGAGGCCTTACCCCAACCTCATGGCCACTAAAGACCACTGAAGAGAAATATAAAATAACCCCTGCTGGTCCTATAAAACCTCTGAAAACTGCATTTCTAGTGAAGAGTAAGGAAACTAAGTAACACAAAAACAGGTGGTACATGCCTTTCAGGCATGTACAGAAGAAGCATAAACTTTGAATTCATAAAACTAAAAATCTTAACTTGAAATAGTAGGCTAAATAAATTCTTCTGATTCATTAGCCAAAAAAATACATTAATTGTTTTTAAACACATCTGATAGACTCAGGCATATTTATGAAAGAACATTGTACATTATATGACATCAATAATAATTTCCAGGTGAAAGCATCCAGAGATGTCATTTAGTAAGTTAATGTGAAAAATATGCAGCTTCTAATTAATGTTACTGCTCAGATAACTAGGCAAATAAGATCACAGAAGCAACCAAAAGTTTTATACATAATTTTGTTCTCGTATTTTCTGTGGTGGACTCTCTTCACCTGCATCTGTCACAGGTCACAGACTCTAAGTCTTTACAGCACTGCAATTTCCTTTATAAATGTAAAATCTTTATTTGAACACAAGCAGCAAGTCCCTGAAGTTTAACCTTTAATTCTTTGCTCTTTTCATTCCAGTCACCTGGCAAATACAGTAGGCATTTTTGGTCTACTGCTGAGTAAAACATACTTTCTGACATATCAAACATTTTCTTTTTCCTATTTGTCCATTATTGGTGAATCTAATAACCACACAACCAACACATTGACTCATTTAACTTCTTTAAATATCAGATCTGGTAGCCTTATTCTTTGCAAAATATAATTTCACAAGAAGGAACACGTAGCATAAGTGTTTGCAGTCTGCAACTCAAATTTCATGACTGTTAAGTAAATACTTTGCCTTCTAGAGAAGAAAATAATTGTAATTGGTATTCTTTCTGAGGTAAAATGTAATTTAATTACACTAACTGAGCTAGAATAGGATAAACTGCAAGACCTCATTCCAACACATTTTTTTCTTACAGATTTTTTTTATGAGAGTTACAAATCCTGTGCAAAAGAGGACTGAATTTAGTGTCCAGAACGTCATTCCAAATTTAAAAGCATTGTTAAATTTTTCTTATATATTACAACTGAAGAATTAATCCTCTTACAATGGGTCAATACTTTCAAGTATCCTAATGCTCAGTAAAATGTCAAATAAAATTAATAGAAGGTAGAGAATTAGTAGTAGTAGTAGTTTATAGTAGTAGTAGTAATCATCAGGATATCATCATTGTCATTATCATCATTATCACTAGTACTGGTTTTAGACGAAGAATTAATCCACCTAGATGTTATATCTAAAATAAGAGACCTTGGTAGATTTTAAAGTTTTCCTGTTTACTATATGGACAATATAATCCTCTTAGAATATTTTTATTCTCAGAATATAACCATGAATTTTCATATATCACAAAAAAAATCAGAAAGAACAAATACAGAAGTATAAATTAATGAGATCATAGAAGAACGGAATCCAGTCCACCTTTCCCTCCAATGGTCAGGGAATTCTTCAACCAGAACAGGTTGCTCAAAACTCCATCCAACCTGACCCTGAAAACTTCCAACAATAGGGCATCCACAACTTCTCTGGGCTACCTGTTCCAGTGTTTCACCATATTCATGGTAAAACATTTCTTTCTTATATCTAGTCTCAATCAACCCTGTTTGTGTTTCAAACCCTTGTCCCTTGTCCTATCACTGTCAGTCCCTCTAAAATCTGTCCCCATCATCCTTATAAGCCCACTTTAGGCACTGGAAGGCAGTTCTAAGGTCTCCCTGGAGCCTTCTCTTCTCCAGCTTTAGTAAGCCAAATTTTCTCAACCTTTCTTCACAGAAGGATTACTAGAGGATGGGCTGGCACACTGTGGCCGATGGAAGCTACTGAAGTCAAGGTCTCTATGTGTCTTGAATTTACACTCTGATTGCTAATATAAGCTGAAGCCTGTACCTGTGCATCTGTTTGCTTCTCTTTTTCAGATGGATCAATAAATAGACAGGTAGATAATAGACAGACAAGACATCTATTTCATGTGCAAATCCCATCTCTATTTTGCTGTCATTTGTGTCTTAAGCACTATAAAACTGAGTCATAATTTCTTAGCCCTGATTGGTTTGAAGAAAAATCTTGAAAGCAAACCCTGCTTATTAGAAAATCAAAGACTTGAGGAATATCAGAAAATAATTTTACCTTCTTTGCAGAATGAGATGTATCATTTTCAATAGCACATAGTGCTGTCATATACATGTTTGAGAAGTGTAAACTTATAATGATCAGTGAGAAAAAGATAGATGTCTTCCATCAAAAAAGATACTGCCATTGCAGAGCACTGTTGATCATCTTTTTCAGATACAAGACATTCTGTCAAAATGTTTCTATTTCTACTGAAAAGTTTTCAAAGTTGTTGGTACTTTTATTCATGTGTCTGCTTAAATTGTCTCCAGTCTTTCGTCAAGGGATGGATGATCCCTTGGTGGATAGCAGTGGAAAAGGACATGCAAACACCAGCTAGAGTTGTGATTTTTTTTAAACTTGGATCAATTTGGCATGCACAACTGTTATATCCTTTGGAAGAACTGCAAACATTGGTACATCTAACTTACCCCTTTATAATGCAGAACACTATTGCACTTACTAAGACAAAATTCTTATTTGTATCCTGAAACAAGGGAAAGCTGAAAAAGTGTCAGCAAAAAAAGGCAATGAAAAAATTATAGAATAAATTCATAATTACATCTGGCAGCACATGGAAGGAAATAAAGAATTACAAAATAAATCAGGATGAGAGGAAAAACTGGAAATCATTTAGGACTGTAAGAAAAGTGTTTAGTTTTAGCTAAATGTTAGTCAATTTAATGATATTGGAGAACAAATGACAGATTTTATCATATAAAGAATGAATTAACAAGGGTGTTTAACTTGAAAAAACAAGAGAGTTGTTTATTTGAGTCTATTTTGAGAGAGTATTTTACAAAAGAATTTAGAGAAGTATTAAAAGAAAAGGAGGAAAAAAAATTCTATGTGATTTTCTTAGGTTCAGAAAACCTAAAACTTAAGGATTGAAATATGAAGAAATTCCATCTTGTAAGATAATAATTATAAAGAAGAAGAGAGTCAGTCTTTTCCATCCTCTGGAAAGCAACAAGAAAATCCCTTAATATGAAGCACAGGATACCAAAGTGTTAGGACTCTATTTCCCCAATTTCAAAACTACATAGGTAATTAAAATATTAGGATAAGCTAATATTTTGTATACGTTAATTTAAGAAGTTACTGCTTCTTATAACCCTACTGAACTAAGAAGTAAATTATATAGATTAGGATAAAGAAACTAAAAAATAGCTATTTATAAATGCACTTATTGTTAGCTACATTTCCCTGAATTTCAGCTGTCTAGAAGGTAGTCCTGTAAGAGAACTACATAGAATTTCTTGAGGCTAAGTGAAAAAAAAAAAAATTAGCTTCAGAAGTGAACTTTTTGTCTCCGTTACCTAAAGACAACTGCTTCCTTTTTGTTTTTGTTTGATTGTTTATTTTTAATTGTAGTATTTGTTAGTGTGCAGATTAATATTATAGAACAAATGGAAGACAAAGTAATTTTAAATTTTGTGTTGTTCCACTTCTCAGACATTTTAAACTGGTATGTTTAGAAATATCTTCATTTGGGCTTGATCACAGGATCCTGCTTTTCATTAGACCCATTGACAATCAGTACCATAAAATAAGACCATATAGTAATTGCAACATCTTTTCTAGGGTTTGTTTTGGCTAATTGTATGTATCTAATTGAATATTTCCATGTTCCCTAATGTTACATTGATATTATTTATTTGAAAGCACAGTACTGAAAACTGTTATTTTAGTTTCTATTACTATTCTAATATGAAATACTTCTCTTAATCAGACACAAAAACAATGTCTCTGTATTTTATTTCTAATTGCCCAATTTTCCAAGAAAATGAAAAGCCAAAGAGAGTGTTCTGATTGCATGGCTATTTTCATTCATTTGAAAGGATTCTTTGATACTGTTTTCTTTCCAAAACTTTATTGCAAACTCAATGAAGGTAGGCACCACTAAAAATGTATAAGACCTACTGTAATTCAGATCTTTATTGAAGTTGAGTAAAATGTTCTCCTTAACTATCACCTACTGAATTAGCAGTTCAGTCAAAACCACTTTAGACATGCAAATTCCATATTAAATATTTGAATCTCAGTGCCCTCAAGCAACACATAGAAGTCAGAATTGGTAGATAAAATTAAATAAACAAAACTTTCACAGATGGAACCATGCTTCTTACTTTTTTATTCAAATGTTCATCCTCCCTAAGAAAATTAATAAGCAACTCTTAGGCAACTAAATTATTGAATAACTTTTACAAAAAGGTTGTTTGCTCATACTAGTTTAAGGGGGTTTTATTTAAAAAATTATTTCCAAATATATAAAATTCATTTACATTAGTGAGATAAAGAAAAATATACTTAAATTCCTGGCCATAATATCAGAGTGAAAAATTTTTAAACAGAGGATATATGGGCAGTTGGATGAAAGGATATAATAGTGGCAAAAATACCTTTGATACAGAAAAATAATTTCATGGCTTTATTTGCATTATAATGGGACAATATGAGAAAAAAAAAGTATTTTGTTTTCTATCTGGTGAGAATGACCTCTTATGGAAAGCAAAATTCATATGCCACAGGTTTCAGCCTGAAGACATTTATTTTAATTACAGTTGTGAGCAAACATAGGCTTAGGAGTTCACTGTTAATTCAGTGACTTGATAGTTGATTTGTCCAAGCTCTTACCAGAGCTGAACAAGCAGGAACCCAATCACACCAAGGCAAGTGTGGGAGATTTCCTCTGAGACTCAGTGCTCTATGGCAGTGCAAAGCTTTTAACTAGTAATTAGAAACATCATATTTACTTAGTCATGCCTTGCAATGCTGTTTGATATTCATGGCTAAGCAGAATTGATCCTTGTTGATAATAATTAGGCCCCAGGTTGACTTTTGTTATGTCTGCACGTTCTCTTGCCTAAAAATAACAGGGACATTTGTGTATTGATTTCTGAATTCCTCAGTGGGAAAAGGAAGTATATGTTATATACTACCCCACTTGACTGAAAGACATGGACTAGCCTGATGACAAATGGAGTCAGGAATAAAGATCATAGTTGCTATTTTCTCCACTAGTTTTGTTCCTTTTTCTTCCCTCCACCCACCTCTCCTTAGAGTGACTGTTGACAGTGGGAATAAGAATGAGGTTCATTTCACATATCTTAAGTCATCTGGCATAAATCATTCGATTCTTCCCTGAAATCAATGAAGAAGTGTTGACACCTCTGCAGGTGAGTCATTGCACCTTTCCAGCAGCTTATCTTCATACCAGATGAATCACCTTCCTAATTTCCTCTTCTAAGGGACTACAGAGAATTCTGCTCCAACTTCTCTTCTGTACCAAAAATATTTCTATTTAGATCGTGTAAGCTCTAGCCAAAAAATTTCTCAGTGATTTTACTTGTATGTTAACACTTATTTAGTCTTGTATTTTGTTGCTTAAAAGTTAGGTGGATTAGACAATATCTTTAGTTTGATTATTCATGATAGGTTTATTACAGATGATATGTTCTGTTTCATATTGATACAGAAAATCAACTTCATTTTATTTCAGCAGAAATCATGCAAAATAACAGAAAAATTGACTAAGAAATTAATACACAATGAAACACAGAGTTTATTATTGTACTTAGAATGATATGTACCTCTCAAAATTCAACTTTTCTTTTTCAGTAATATTCACAGAATATGTTTAAATTTCTTAGGATTTACCTGTCCTCTAGCAAATGTCTACTAAAAAAATTACTTGACAGTTTATGAAATGGTGGATTAGAGAAATGGAAATTTGGTAAATATAAAACTAAAATTAAAATGTAATGGTTTTGGCATATGAGACATGAATGCTGATAAATTATTTTAAGTATTCAGATTGGACTTGTTAGTGTTTTCCTTCCTTAGGCCAGGGGTTTTTAGTTTCATTAGACTTCTGTCAGCCTATTCTTCCAGCCTGTCTAAGTACCTTTTTTGCCCACTCCACACCCAAATCTGGGACAATTTGTAAATTTTATTTTAAATATTCCCAGAACAGGAAGAACATAGACTTATTGGAGCAAATCCAGGGGAGGGATTAAAGGGATGAAATACTTCCGTGAGGAAAAGCTGAGGGAATTGGGCCTGTTCTGCCCAGAGAAGAGAAGATTTAGGGTGATCTTATTACAACTTCTCAGTATCCAAAGAAGGCCTACTAGAAAAATGGAACGATATTTTTTACAAGGGGAACCTCAGTGAATGGTTTCAAAGTGAAAGAGGATAGGTTTGGATTAGATACTAAGAAGAAATTCTTTCCTCTGAGGGCAGTGGGACGCTGGAACAGATTGCCCAGAGAAGCAGTGGATGCCCAGTCTCTGGAAGTGTTCAAGGCCAGGCTGGACGGGTCTTTGAGCAGCCTGGTCTCATGGGAGATGTCCCTGCCTGCAGCAGAGGGATTGGAGCTAGCTGATCTTTAATCAGCTTCCAACCCCAACCATTCTATTCCCTTTTATAGTTCAGACAAGTAAAAGGTTGAAGACAGAATAGTAACAATCTCAAGAATACGATAGATTTGGATTTTTGCAAGCTTTTATTATTCCTTTATAGTATAAAAGATTCTGGGATTTACTCACTTTTCCCATATTAATTAAAGTTTTATATGATGGCTTAATGTGTAAGCACCTTAACAGACTTAAAATACCCGACTAGATTATTAGATACCCTATTAAAAAACCCCTCACCATCGCAAAGTGTGTCTGAACCGTAAATTCGATATAAAGTATAAAAGAGGTAAAGCCAGAATATACTTGTGCACCTATTAAAACAAAAATAACAAAATAAATAAATCAAAGTAAACAAATCAACATTTATCTGAACATATCTTTAGAACAAGTTCCAGAAAAGACTAATTCTTTTTTAATTTATCCCAATTAGAAAGAACTTGCATTACAATATTTTGCATGCCTACAGTCACACAGTAGGCCTACAGCTTATAATATGTGGTAACATACTATAAATTCTAAAAAATACAGGCTACCCGTTAGTATTTCCTTCTGGACTAAAGAGAGAAGTTTGATAAGAATGGGGTTTAATAGATTTTTGATTGAATAATCTCCTTGCTGGGAAATTTTCTCTTGAAATTCTTTTAAAGAAATATGGTAGTGTATTCCTGTGATTGTTACAGATACTAGAAATAAGCAAGACAGATACAACAACTGGATGCAAACTTAATTATCTCGATCTCCTCTTTAATGTCATGGACTTTATTTTTGTCCTATCTTTTAATTCATGTACTAATGCCTCCTCAAACCTTGTGGCATTCACTAGTCTTCATTTAATAGTTCTTATGAGACAGCTCAGATCATTAATTATATCTGAGCAGTAATTCAAATAGTCCATTTTAATTAATACGATCCCACCATTATTAGAAAAGGCTTAGAAAAACACTGAAAATCTCTAATATAATTTTTAAAATAGTGACTCCAAAGTTCTATTTTAATTAATAGATGTTTATGATTACCTTTTAATATGTGTTCTGGACAAATTTTATTCATGAGAGACTGTAAAAGAGCTAAGATGGGACAATTTCAGTGCTCTTTTTTTCATACATTTAGCTACAGACATGAATTCATATTGTAGAAAATAGAATGTTCTCCTCATTAGTGAAAGACAGAACAGATACCTGCTAAAATGTTATGCAAAGAAATTTAAAACCTACTCTGACCTAGAGGCCAAATAATACAGAACAACTTTTCCTATGCAACAATACCTTCTGATTTACATTTACACATAACAGTGCTTAGAGGCTAGGATGGCACTGGGGGAATTCATGTGGGGAAAATAGTCCTTTGGATAGGCTAGGTTTCTATGAAAATTGTCAGTGAGATGCTTCATGAGAGCCTAGGAAGCTCAGATCAGATTTAGAGCCACTAATTCCTTTCTTCACACAAGGATAGTTCTTTAATATTTCATAGGACCATGTTTGTTCAGCTGGGGCTGCGTGAAGATTTTGCCAAAACATTGCCCTTAATTTCATCTTTTTAATTATCTAGGGTAGGTTTTTCTCACTAAAAAATTTGATAATATTCTCATCTCATCAGTCTGCTGTGTTTGATTTCACTAGATACACAAAGAGCCAGTGTTCTTAGTTTCCTAGCTAAATAATATTTTGTATAAGCAATGAAACTGAATTCAAACATTAAATATTGCAATCTGGAAAGGAGCTAGACATCTCCCAACTTTGAGATATTTTTCCTCTCTGTCCTATTCCCAGATTAACAAAATTTCTGTCTTTCAGGATATCAAACGCATAACTGGATCAAAAGTAAATAAATCTGACATATATATTGAATATTTATCTTGTCCTTGTGAAATCCTCACCAGACCAAAAA
>VWYP01026793.1:0-10164 GCA_013400435.1 Pycnonotus jocosus | reverse complement strand
AGTATAACATGATCTTTTGAAAAGGGGAAAAAAATCTTAGTTTTTGCTTCCCTCTTGTAGTTTTTGAGATCAAAAAGTGACCTATACCTAAACCTAAACAATCACACTTCTTTCCTCCTCCCTGTTAAGTAGTATCTACCTCCAGAGTAATATGGTGAATAGCTCTGTAGAACAAATATTTTACTTACTGCACATTCCTTTTAACAATCCTTTTAAATATGTAGTTTAGCTTCCAGTTATTGTCATATCCTTTTTTTTTCTCATTTCTTTATATGAATAAAGATCTATTTGTGATTACATTTTTAAATAGGAAAATCTTTCCTACATATAGGGGAGGAATTTCCTGGATCAAGGGTTTTATTTTAATATGAAATGAAACTAGATTAAAATGGAATTATAAATGATTGATTACAATGTAATTATAAATGATTGATTACAATGTAATTATGGAGACAAGTGAAATTTTGGGTTAGTAGGAGGACAAAACATTACTATTTAGGAGTCATCTATTCAATTATATTGTTGAATTACAGTGATCTATACTGTAAGTAGGATGTTTTTGTATGAATGTTTCATGTTCAGATACAGATCTTGCAGATTTCCATACCACCCCCATCCTGAGCTGAGTGGGAAGGCATCTGTCTTCCTTGATAGAACTTCTGATATACCCATGTTTCCTCTTAGCTGTTGAAAGTCTGGAACTCACCCACAGAAGGCAGACAGCTGTTTGCCTCCCCCTGCAACTCTGCCTGTGCTTCCTCCGAAGTTCAGCAAGCCTGGTTGTGTTCCTTTATTTGTCAGATGGCTCTTGCCTGCTCCAGTTATACCCTTAGCTGAGATTCCCATTTCCATCAAAGCAGAAAACATACTAAGTACATCACACTGGCACTTACTCCTTAAAAATTACTTCCAGAATTTGTTTAATTACTTTTGTGCTTTCACATCTATTATATATGCTGTAAATGTCGTTGCTGGTGCAGTTGCTACTGATTCTGCTTTTTTTTTTTTTATTATTCTCTGAAGCAATGTAACAGAGTTAAACAATGACAGGCTACTCCAATTCAGTGACCGCATTAATTCAACTTCTAAAAATGTCTGTGAAGTAGCAAAATATTATTCACACATACAGAGACAAGCACAAGAGAGATAAAGTGACTTGTCATAACATTTGAAGCAGGAAAGAAACAAGCTCCTGTAATATGTTTCTTGTTTTGTGTGGATGATTTTTAAGCTCAACTGTCCCCCTTTATCCTGAAGAATTATTCATATTTTAAAGCAAATGTCTGTCAGGCACAGACACCTTCTGTGGTTTAACTCCCTTGCAAGGTAAAAATAAAGAAAAAATACTGTCTCAGAGATCAATAAAAAATGTGCAATTTTCCCCTCTCATCTCTGCACCAGTGTGTTAAAGGATTAGATAAAAATATGGAAGAGCATTATGCATACTTCAGGGTGAGACTGATTGAAAGTTGCGAATAAAAGCCAACACAGATTTCCATACTTAGGTCATAAGTATAATTTTCTTAAAATGTATCTTTTTTTCTTTTTGCCATCAGTGGAAGCACCAGTGCAAGTAATATTCCAGGATTGTACCTACCTCTGATGGTCATGGTTGAAATACTCACCCTGTAACTGAGGCAGTGCTTCACTGGAATGTCAGGACCAGAGTCAGGTGCTCCCGACATATGGTACATAGGCAGTACACACAGCCACTGCACAGTATGCAATGCAATTAAACTTCTTGTCTAGTTGATGGTGCAGAGAACAGACCCTGAAAACCTGGGGTTATCATAGGAACCAAGTCCACTCAAGTGCTTTCCTTCTCTAATTTACACTTAAGTGAGATACTGCTAAGGTGTCTTCCACTGGAAGTAGGTGGAGGTAAAAGGAATTGTCACTCTCTTGTCTCTCTTCATTTAGACATCCTCTGAGACTGCAACAGGCATTTTGTTCACTTCATTTTCATACTAACCTAGCAGCTGGAGCAGAATAACCTGGCATGGAGACCTGAGCTCTGAATGCTTCACGTCCCAGAGCAGACTGAATCCAAATTGCAAGGGAATACCAAGGAGTGTTCTGGTTAAAAGCATTTCTGTCCTTTTGTTGAAGCTGCGGCAGGCAAACAAATTTAAAAGTCAGGAGAAGAGCAAGCAGTTTTGAACCTAATTCTTACCTCACTCAGCTGGAAAGAGAACAAATACCTATACTTGTTTTAGAAGGGTTTGTTTTTTGTGTGTAGCTGTTTAGTTAACTTCAAAGGGTAGTGTAATATAGAGTTTACCAGAAAGCTGAGTCTGAAGCCTCAAGTTTATCCTTCTGTTAGCTAAGTATCAAAAACCTGCAAGAGCACACAGCCCTGCCTTGCCCTTGTGTGCCCCTTTGCTAACACATCTTTGACAGCAGGGAGCAGCCACCAGCAGCTGACCTGTACCATGATGGAGACATGCAAGGAGCTGATCCTGGACATGCTGGCAAATATTTATGAGAGGGTTTCAGGCTGAAACTGGGCTCTGGCAACGGCCAACACGTTGTTGACTTTTCACACGATCAATCTAAAATCACATGGTTATTTTTGAGGCTTATGTGACCTGCCCACAGTAATGTCCTGGCTTAAATCTGAGCCAACAAGCTACTTAATAGTCACTGACCATCACTATGTCTCAGCTGGCACTATCAGACTGGTTTAATGCAGAATTGCTGTAATACTGTGGTCAACATCAGCCTGCTGCATTTTGCCACATAAGAACCTGTTCCAATGGTATTATCAGTCCTGGGAGCTGCGTAATATTGAATGCAAAGTTCTGAGAGAGAAGCTCCAGGTTAATGTTGAGGGACATAGGCAAGCATCTGCAGCTGGCCAGCTGTGCTGGTTTCATCTGGGATAGAGTTAATTTCTTCTCAGTAGCTATTACAGCGCTGTGTTTAAGATTCAGAATGAGAATGGTCTTGATAACACACTGGTATTTGGGTTTCTTGCTAAGTAGTGCTTATGCTAAGTCAAGGACATTTTTTTCCTCATCTCGTTCTTCACCAGTGAGGAGGTCACAAAAGAAACTGGGAGGAATAGCTGGGACAGGTGACCCAAACTGACCAAACAGATATCCCACACCAGAGAATGTCATGCCCACTATATAAACTGAGGGCTTTCACTTGGAAGGGTGCTTGATGTGGGTTCTGGAAGAGGGCTTTGGTACTGGTCAGTGAGCAGTGAGAAATTGTGCTGTGCATCATTTGGGCTTTTCCCCCTTCCTATTACCATCATTATAATTATTTTTATTATTATTAGTCATTATTAATGCATTTTAAATTATTAAAATTTTCTTACCTCAAAATGCAAGTTTTACTTTCCCCATTCCACCAGGACAGGGGCAGAAATAGTGGGCAATTGAGCAAGTGGTTGCACAGTTTTTCATCTCCAGCTGGGCATAAAACCATGACACCAGTGATAATTCACTGTGCCTCAACTGTGTGCTGAAGACATCAGAACTCACTAAATCACAATCAGAAATTATGTCCCAGATTCATTGGAGAAGGAATAAAGGCAGCCAAAGAGTACAAGTTTGATCATTGTGTTTGCAACTTACACGGGTTTTAGAAAATGTGAGGACTAGAAAACAGGATACAACCATGAAGAGTTTTTCTACACAAATTGTCTTAGGAATGCTGTTTGGTAGTGTACAGTACAGAAGATTAAGTGTAGATAAGTCTCTTATCTTCTGAACACTGTGTTTGAGGATAGAGTTCAATGATTGTGCCAAAAAACTAGCTCAGCACTGTTCATTTAGACTTTGTGAATGAAGCAGAATTCAGTGATCTGAACACCAGAGCTGGATAGGTAAGTTATTTAGCCTGGATCTTTTTACTTGTTTCTCTGAGAGAATTGTGGAATGAGCCTCCCAAATTCTGTGAATATTTAGGATTTTATAAACTAGTGTTTGTAATTGAGTTTGTAAAATTTTATGTGAATATATTTTCTCTTAATTAATTTATGTAAAAGACAATACTGATTTGATAGCATGAAGATAATTTTTAGTAAAAATGAATTGTCTCTTCAACTAGACAAAAAAATTTTGTTTTGATAAATTATATATTTCATTGCTTTGTTATATTCTCTGTTACAATATTACCTTCTATATATAGGTGCTAACCACTCTATTTGGCAATCTAGCAGATATAATGTCACCTTCCTCACTCAGTTGTTCCTCATAACCCTGTGGTAGTAAAACTGTATACAATATTGAGGCATATGTATAAAATCACGTAATGGAGTAAGGAAAATTCCTTATATTCAAGTATCTGGTTTTTTCGAGTCAGTTATTGTGACACTCAAACATTCTAATTTCATACATTCCCAATATGTAAATTGTGTCCTCAGAAGGCAAATACTAGTGTTTGCACAAAGCCCTTTGGATCTCATTACTCAGGCTACACTGAAAAACCCAGTTCTCCTTCTCCTCTCTTCCTCTTCTCCCTTCAGGAGGCTTTAGAGCATGTAAATGGAACACTTTTATGAATGTTTTTTGGCTCAATTGATGCAGCAATATATTATTAGCTTGGTGTAACTCTCTCAAAATTTTATGAGGCTTCACAGAGTACTTGAAATGAACATAAGTTTTATGTTCCATACCTAACAGATCATGCAAGTTTCTGTCATTATTAGTTAGGATATGCTTGATCAAGTTCTGACAGTTGACAAACGGTGAGGTATTTTTTCCTCACTGTGATGCATCTGAAAGTCAATCGATTATTAAGGGGACTGGATCCCATTTTAAAAATACAGAGTGACTATTGTTACCAAAGCTAGATATATTTAAATAGTAGGAAAAATAAAGTTGAAATTATGAACAATATTCAAAAACCAAGTGACATGATGCACGAAAACAACCTTAATTGGTTTTCACACCTGGCAGGTGTGGTGCTTTCCAAGGTAAGTTTTGCATTTTACTACACATTTTGACTAACACTCTAAAACCTGAAGGCACTAAAGTATGTTTTCAATAAACATACTCAACAACTTTCCTTTTATTCTATTTTTGTTAGAACTCTTATCCTCAAAAGAGTCAGAGTGGTATCACTGGATCAGAGGAGGAAGAACCTTGAACCTAGTAAGTGAGTTTAGACTAGATTTTTTCAGAGGGAAATTTATGCAAATAAAATAGGTCATGGTGTAATTATCTTGTTTATCACAGATCAGTGTGTTTATTTTTACTTCATAAAAATGTATCTGTTTTTTTGATACCTTACATTGGCATTGTTCTTTGGGGTGATAGCTAGCTAAGGAATAAGCTAATCCAGTCCAAGCCAGGTGAGTTGCAGGCTTTAGCAAACTACACTCCTGTACATCCATCCTGCTTTGGGCATCCTGACAGGACAGAATGATTTATTTGTTTGGTCTCTTCTAGAAGATGAAATAGTTCTCTTTTTTAATAAAAATCAGGAAAGGGACACAGGGAATATTAGGTCATAAGTTGCTACTTGCATACTAAGATCTTAATTATAGGTAAGAGCAAATTTCAAAAGCGATGTTAATTTCAATTATATGCTCCGCTTGGTCCACTTAAGACCCCATTAGTTTGTTCACTCAGTTATCCCCATCATGAGGATAAAATTAGGTTGTCCTGTGTTGAAGAAACAAGTGTACTGTCCTAGTTTTCTGTGAGGCAATGGGGGAGACTCCCTGCCTCTTTTATCATGGAGAGTGTAACAGTGGCAGCACTTTTTTCTGTGTTGAAAGTGGAAGTACCCAACATGAAACATGAAACACTGCTCTGTGATCTCATACTCTTTTTACACTAAAGCACTGGTTTCCACTAGGTGAATGTACGCTAAGGTATGGCTTGCTCACAGTACAAGAACTGTACAAGACAGAATGTTATTTACTGAGACCAAATTTTTTCTTATTGCCTATTTTTATATGCCTGTGGTTAGTAAAATACACTTTTAAAAACCCTCCCTCCTTTTAATTTCCCTGGAGTTTAAATGCATAATAATGTAATATGAATTAATATATTGAGATTAGGTTGATTGAAGGTAGATTTTTTTTTTCAGTCTGGAGCTGGGTTTGTACTAAACTTCAGCATAAATGACCTTCCCAAATGTATTAAAGATCTGAAGGACTGAAAACAAAATTAATTTTGTCTTGAATATCTGACTACTTGCATGTCAGTGGCAAACATACCTAAGGCAAGTTTATTGTGCGAAAGGAAACCCTTTTCCCTTCAGACAAGGTATCCTCCACTACATGCATTTACATGAAGCAAAGCATCCCATGAGGCTTAGGAAACAGCCAAGGTAATAATCTCTAGTTGTCCTGACCAATATACTCTTTCTGAATAAAATAGGAACAAGTAGTTGAGATCTTTTAGTGGATAATATGACCTCCTTTGTTTGCCTGCATAAGGAATTGGCAAGACTTATTTAACTTGGTGAAGTACATGGCAATAATGCAAGAAAGCCCAATGTAAGAATTTTGGGGTTTTTTTTAAGATTATACATTTCCTGAGCATTTTAATCAAGTCTGCAAAGTAAAACAATCCTAAGAATTCATTAATAATTTGGCATTATTTTTCTTGTTAATACTTTAACAAATATAATTATGGTGTAATGAATTATGGTTTTAAGAGGATCATATTTACAATTTTACACATAAAGGATAATATCATCTCCCTGATAAGCAGTTAAATAGATAGCTTTCTTATTAATAGCACAATGATACAATCAAATGATGGGTAATTTCTATTACCCTTACAAAGAGATAAGAAGTATATAGATGTGAAAGAAGCATTGATGTGGAAAATGTTAAAATAACAAATCTTATTAGATGAAAGAATTTAGAAATAACTTGTCAAGAGGGTAATGACCTCAATTAAATTTTATGTGCAATTATAATTGGCATTTTTAATAAAGGAATGCCATTGCAAATTGCATATTTGATATAATAGCACAAGGCATCTTATTTCCTCTGGCTTGCCTTTATATTAAATAAAAATCTTTGAGATAATCAAAGAAGATTCATAATTAGGATTTTGAGAATTTGCTCAGATGATATGTTTCAAATAGTTTCAATACAAATGAGAAGTAAGAAAGTTATTCGATGGTGATTCTTCTTTTCTTTTTATTAAAAAGATGCTGCTATTCAACAGCTTTTGTTGATGTGGTGTGTATTGTTAGATGTAGTCAAGGTTATAGCATCTTCAGGATGTAGTCAAACAGAATCTTTTATTATTAATACATCTAATTTGAATGAAGAAAATTCACTATGTGCAAAAATATCTATATTATTTCCTGAGAAAGTTTTCAAAATGACCCAGTTTTCATCTTTTGTGCACATAGCTACAAGCAAAGTTTAATGACTTACATTATCAGTCCAGTCATGTGCTAGTTTCTAACCCCCCAACTGATACTAAAATAGTAACTTCAAAGTAGTTGTGCAAATATAATCAATGATGTGTGTTGGTTAGGAAGAGGGGCTGCCTGTGGAGTCCTCCCTCCAAAACACTACTCAGTGTAAGCTTCTTACTGATTTATATTGTCACATTGTTTTGTTAATATTCAACCTAGATAGACTTACTAATACTGGAATTGTCCAGGTTTCAAATCTGGAAGAATATTACAAATAGAGAAGTCACCTTAAACCTTATCTCAATGTTTCATGTTTCTCCTTTGCTTACATAAAATGGTAGGAGAAGGGTTGCAGTTGTAAATGTAATAGTAGAAGGGATGAGTTTAACTGGTGCATGAAAAAGCAACAAATAAGGACTATTGGGTTGGGGATGACACAGCAAAAAATAAGCTATAATAGTTGTTTAGGAAAGTACTCAGTAGAAATTCTAAGCAAAAATAAATAGTGTCTGTAGCAAGTGCAAATAAGCAGCTGGTACCATTCACAGTCTACCCCAATTACCTTCTGTTAATCTGGCACATCTTTAAAATGAAACACTGTGCATAATTTTTCATGGTTCAAATACTGCAGACTTTTCTTCAGGCACACCAAGAAAAGCCACTATCACAAGTGACCTGTGTAATTGAATGTGAGTTATTTTAGAAACAGATTTCCACAGAGGGAAGGAGAGCTGTGGCCATGGGGAATCCTCAGCATTTACTTTTTAAATTCTGGGTTGATACATGAATGTAAAAAGAGATAAACTGATATTGTTGAAAAGGAAATGGCTATTCTTTAATGAAAAGTATATCATTTGCATACAGTCATATGTATGTAGATATGTTTGTAGATACGCTTGGGATTTCTTGTAACCCAAGGACTAGATGCTGATGTGGTTTTGAAGATGAAATGTTTTATGGATGAAGAGCAGAGCACTGCTCCATCAAAGCACGTTTCAACAGAAAACTCTGGGGAAGGGCTGCAGTGACTACTTCACAGATTAGGTGAAATTTGGACAGTTAACACCAAAAGCAACCCATAAATCCTGTGTCTCATCCAGCTTTGGAGTAGCCTAAACTGATCTTGTAGCCACATTTTGGACTACCATTTTTAATTCACCTAAACTGAAGATCCTTTCAATCCTTGAAACTAATGCTTAGTTCTCATAAAACACACTTGGGATCCAGTATGATATTGAGAGCTACCTGTCTCTAGAGTGACCTTCTGACTGAGATAAAGTCATGTAAGCCAGTTGTAACAAGGATAAAATTTATATCAGCTGATCTTGCAGCTGAATATTCAGTTGGTTTACCTTTTCTCATAAATAGTAATTATATTTAATTCCTTTACAGAAAGAAGTAATCGCGTTTCTCAAAATACTACCAGAGGGATTAGGTTGTATATGCAATCCAGAGGTCTTAACTGATCACCACAGTTCAATGGAAAGTGTGTTCTTACAGTTTTACAAGGACAGCATTGTTCCTTTTTTTTCCCCGCAATTGTCCCTAAAGTCCCAGTTGAAGTTTTCATGTATGAAATACAACATTCAAGATTAAATGTACACTTTTTGCAGACTACATTTTTGACAGGTGGGGGGTTTTTTTGCTGTGTAAAATTTGCTCAACTTGTCTGTTGAAGCAATCTGTAGAAATCAGTGTTTCTGGAGACAAGGAGTGCTTGAAGTTGCAGAAAACTGATATTAGTAAGACACTTTGAAAGCTGTTCTGTTGTGCAGGGAAACTCTTCTCTGAGCAACAGAAAACACTTTGTTTTGTGCAAACACAGAACACTAAACTACTGAGCACTACCCTGTAAGTTAATATCTTGTGCTGTTAATTAAAAGTATACTTTATCGTCGTTTTTTCAAATTTAAGATATCTTACTGAAATATTTACTGATTTTTTAAAATTTTTTGAAATTATTTTTATCTAGTACATAAATAGATAGGTGTTCACTGAAAAGATACATACTTTATCCATGTCAGTCAATGTCTGTCTACTTGATTTTTTGTATTATAAAATTCATTATTGCATAAGATCAAATAGCACAAGGGAAATAGTGACAGTATTCTAAGTTACATTTGGAAAATCAGTTCCTGTCCTATATCACCCCTGTTTGTAGCTTAGTGCATTACTATTAGGTTTTTAAAATATTTTAAATATGTTTTCAAATATGAAGCTAATCATAAAAGCTATCTTAAAGCCTCATGACATACCTGTGATGATGCACTCATGCTCAAGTTCTCGCATGGGAAGAACCAAAGGATGGAACCTTTTGGAAGGTACCATTATTTGCTATCACTACATCCTACAGTCTGCATTTGTGGAGTTTTTCAATGAAGCCACAACTTTCTACCAGTCCAGTAAAAGACTTGTTTGATGCTTTTAGTGCTTAAAGCAATATGTGCTACTATGAAAATTTTGACTGCCCAACAAAATCCTGACAGATGTTACTATAACTGGGAACTTGTGGAAGATGATTTGAGCATTTGAGCACATCCAGAGGAGGCAACGAGGCTGATGAGGGGCTTGGAACACAAACCCTGTGAGGAACGGCTGAGGGAGCTGAGATTGTTTAGCCTGGAGAAAAGGAGACTGAGAGGTGATCTTATCACACTCTACAACTCCCTGAAAGGTGATTGTAGTCAGGTGGGGAATGGCCTCTTTCTCCACACAGCAACTGACAGAACGAGAGGACACAGCCTCAAGCTGCATCAAGGGAAATATAGGGTGGATATTAGGAAAAAATTTCTCACTGAAGGAGTGATAAAATACTGGAATGGC
>VWYP01026787.1:112-12967 GCA_013400435.1 Pycnonotus jocosus | reverse complement strand
AGACCCCTAATTAGGGAGTTCCTCAATACCAAATCCAATAGTAAACAAAGCAAATAAAGGTGACCTTGAAAAAGACGATGTGACTCTCAGAAATTTAGCATTATTTTATTTGGTTTTAATGAAAATTATTGTGAAAGATGTGTCTGCAGATATCTTGGAGGGAAGAGGCTAAGCTGTACATAGCCTGTAAGTTATTGGTATTGATGCTTCCTTCTCAGTGGCAGATTTATCAGAAAGCAAATACAAGTGCACTCATAGATTTTTGGCAGTAGATCTTGCCTTTACATAATACGACAAAGAAAAACAAAAACCATTAAGAAAAATTAATCTTTTAATCTTAATATTATTAGAAGAATACCTTCATTGCCACAATGTTAATCGACACCTTTCATGTAGTATAAATATAAGGTGTAAGCTTAAAAGAAATATAAGCTATATTCTTTCCTTAAAGCCAAATTAGCCCCTCCAGTAAAGTCAATTGATGTTTTAATTTCACAATGACCACAAGTCCAACCCAACACCACAAAAATTTCTACTAGCATGGAGAAATATTTTATGGTTCTAAAAGCAACTTTAGTATTAATATTGCCATCCAGTGCATTCCAGATCAATTGTTGTAGTCTTTGTTCTATTTTACCTTAAGACACAGATTTATTTATTTTTTAAAGCAAGTTGTAGTCAATTTCAGAGATTGGCTAGAGTCTGATTTTATGGGAGCATTGAATTATTTTTTTTAACGTATCATTACAGCATTTAAAAATTTTATTTAATAACAAATGTCTACTTTTGACATTCATGAAAAATTTGTAGTTGGAGGGTTGAAGTTTTCATCATACTGTAATAACAATTATATGATTTTCTGAAATGTTGAACTAAAAGCATGCCATATCTCTCTGGAAGGCAATCAATGGATTAAAGATTTAAGAGGGAAAGTAGGGAATTTTTATCAACTATAATTCCCTCTCGTTCTTACTACAAATAGCTTTCCTCCTGTTTTATATTTAACATAAATCTTCACAGTTTTGACTTGTCAATTTAAATCAATATATAAAAACACACACTGATTTAATAAGATAGGGATCAGTTCCAGAATACTTAACTCCTCATTAGCTTTCACTGGATGTAGCTTGAACATTTAAAATTCTGTCCTAAACTATTTTTAAGTCTGTCTTTCTGCTTCAAGACACTGAGGAAAAAAAAAATCCACACCAAACCCATTTTTATTTAGTTGACAAATACACATTGGGATGAAAGTTGCCACAGATGAGGATGCACAGGATGTAAAGTGAATCGCACTGAACCACCTACATGTAATAAAAATTACTTAATCTCTAGGACAAGAAATCCTTCAATTACTCAGCAAAAGCCTGAGCTTGGATGTCAGTTACGTAATAATCTATCTGCTATTTGTGAGGAAGCTCTGCCAGAAGAATTTCCTTTCACTTTGCAGATATGAAACACAGACCTTGGACATATACGGGTGTAGTTTCTTTTCAGGCCTGCAAACTGAATTTCTGTCACTTCTGGAAGGTCACTTCTGCAAATGGTTTTTGCTCTGGGAAGGGTTTTGAAAAGGATTTTGACAATTCTGAAGTTGTATAATGAGGGAGGGTATACTCCTTCTCCAGAATTATGCTATATTTTCATGGAATGTGGCCAAATGCCAAAGGGCTTGGAAGTCATTATTCTGAGACTCCAAATGATTTCTAGGGATTAAGTGCAAAATAATTGCTTTGAACAGATCATTTCACCCTGCAGTTAATTTTCCCATGAGACATGAAACAGGACACTGAAGTCTTCCTTTCTCATTCTGGGGAAAAATAATTGCAATATTTCAATGTACTGTTGGATAGGGGGTTTTGATACTACAGTGTTTCCCTGAAATCCCCAAGATAACACATACTTTATATTTTTATTATTGTTTAAAACCAATCTAATCCTTTTCTTTATTTCATATTTTTTGCTACACAAAGAAATTTGTGAAGCCCTCTATTTGGGGTCAGGGTTTTGGATGAGCTGGACACAGTCCAGCAACTATTTTGGGGAGGAACTCATCAGTCTGTCATCGCCATGGAACTGAATTTCTCTGGCAATGTGGCCATCTACAGTAGATATAGGCATGACAGTCACCACTTACAGGCAAATGTGGGTGTAGAGCCCTCAGGAGACCCTTTTTTCCCAAGGTCTGACATAGATTTTTTTGGTTATGTCCATCCTTACAAGCTATACAGGATGGGGTCATGGGTTTGATGCTCAGCATCACCTTTACCATTCAGATGTTGACATACACCTTTGTCAGCATTTTGGCCTAGACCAGCTAGTAGGGTCCCACACAAAAAGGGAGCCTTGTCTGGGGACAGAATGGCCTCCAGATTAGTCTGACTATGCCCATCCTCTTTGGGAAGGAAGTGTTTGGCTGTCTGAGAAGTGCCAGTTGTCTGAGAGAATGGGTTTGGAGGCAAAATTGGTTTATAATTCTCATTATCCTACTTTTATTAGCTGATAATAATTTATTTTTCCCAAGTCAAGTTTGTTTTGTCTGTAATTGTAACTGAGGGATATCATCCTGTCCTTGACCCACTAGTCCTTGTCACTTTTTCTCTCTCTCTCTTCTCTGTTGAGAAGGAGAAACGATAGAGGAACTTGGTGGGCACCTGGCAGCCACCCAGGGTAAAGCACCACAAACGTTTACAGGTGAATATTTGAAACATTACTAGAAGACAATATTTATTAATACATATCTAGAAAGCAATAGTGGAAGATAATGATCACAACTTTTGCCAGTAGTCACCAGTCTTCTTTTGAGCTATAATTCTTGAACTGTGCAGCGGATCACTGTGTCCCTTTAAGAATTTTCCTGGTCTTTTGGCTTCTTGTCTTTGAAAGCTTGTTCTGTGATTGAATACCTACTCATGCACAGTTGGACAACAGGTAATAGAGTTGATTTACACCTGCAATTTTGAATACTAGGAGCTATCTGGAGCTCCAGTTTGGCATATTACCTGCTCAGAAATTAAACTTCATAAAATTGTTTATGGACAATCTACTATAACAAAACAAACAGGTTAACATTAGCTTCTTTCTTTCTTCAGTGTACAATGGAACTCATAAAATGTGCTTATTTTTTTTTTAACCTTTAAGAAGACCAAATAAAAAAGTTGTCTTCTAGAGAAAATTTTAAATGTTTCTGCAAAATATTCTAATTAATTTCCTGAAATTCAAAAATCGATTTGCACAAAATTAATTCTTTTCTTAACAGTCAATTTGCCATATTTTCTAGATCCTTTGATGATTAGTATGATAGTAAACGGTTGCAAAATATTTTATAAAAAAGATACAACAAATCATAAACTAACAATCCAAACAGGGAAGGCAAATTATAAAAATGAAAATAATGAATGAACAGGAATAAACTGATTGTAAATGAATGTATGGGACTGTGGCAACACTCTAAAAAGCAATGCTCAGATTTTTTTTGCAGAAAGGTTAAGTGGCCCTTAAATTTAAAAGTATTGAGAAGCACTTCTCTGAGATGGACTGTTGAGAGTACAAAGACCTTTTCCCAGTGATTAATGGCTCTCTTTCAAAGTGTAACTACCTGATTCAGAAACTGCATTTCACAGAGGTCTCAAGTTCTGTTTCCTTTCAGGCTTATTTTGATTCCTTTCAAGCAATTTTTAGGGTTTTTGAGAGTCATTAGCTAATGGCAGATCTCTAAATCTTCTGTCATTCAGATGTACAAGGAAGAGTGAAAAGAGGAAGATTATTAGAAGAAAAAAAATGTGGAACAAGTTTTCTGAAAGACTGATTTGAGTATCTACTTCTAGACCTTGGTCAGGTTTGAGAGAAGTAACTTTTTTTGAGCTAGGGAACAAAGTGGTGGGACGAGCCAAAAAACCATAAAAGGCTTGGCATCTTGTGGTGAATGGCTCCTAAGAGTAGCTAAAGTCCAAGTTCAGTGAGCTGAACGGATTCAGCAGAGAGCTTTTAGAAAGGATTGACTCCAAAGGGACATTCAGCAGCTTATCTGCTCTGCACCACAAGATGGAAAAGATTAAACTTCTTGACTTTTCTACCTCCAATTTGTTGTATAGTTTAAATTGGTGATTCTGTTAGCTATTTGCAGTTTGGGAAGAAGGCACAATTATACTGATTTCTATCAAAAAAAGTCAGCATTTGGAAATGTTAGTAAATCATGATATTTGAGATAAAATGTTACTCAGTCCTTAGAGTAGGAAATAAAAACCACTCTGATACAGTAATTGCTGGCAAACGTTGATTTTTTAATTCTTTTTTCTTTTAGATAATAATCATAATGGCCACTAATTATGAAATAATAGAGTTGCCATACTGACTGTTTTATTTGCTCCAGGAAAAACTTAATTATTTACAGTCATTTACTCTATGTGAAGCTTAATGAACTACCCTGCTATCATTAGCTGATTAGTCTCAAAAATTAGCTGTATTTCCAGGCCTTTTCTTCTGAAGAAGTGAAAGCAAATATAGTTGAAAACATTTTTCCCATGATGTGGTGAACTCTGAAAAATTTTTAATTTTAATTATTCATTTCCCAAGAGACAGCCTGTTGCATTCTGCAATGTGTGAGTGGGCAGGACCTTCTCAGCCCTGCAGCTTGTAGTGGGATCTGCCTTTAAAAGCATCTTCCTTGGCTCCTCACTGATTTTTTTTGTGTATGATGATGAACTTGAATAACAATTTTAATCACAAATGTCTGACCCTGAACATTTCTGGGACTTTGGCAACACCTTATCAGAGCTACACTAATGCAAGATGTCTGCCATTAGTTTTACTAATGCTTTTGTAAAACCTTTACCCTTAAAAGCAACACTCTCCAGACATCTTTCTTGTCCTTCCATTAAGTTATTTTGACATAAAATTGCAGTAAGATGAAGGCCTATGGTATTTGTTACTGGTATTGCATGGTGATGTAACTATACTGTGCTACTCTCTTCATTATCTGTAATCCAAATCATTCAAAAGAAAATTTCTTTTAAATTTTTGTTTATCTTGAAAGAAGTTGATAAGGGAACAGTATTACCCATTCTACAGGTAACAGTAAACTGTAGGAGTAAGAACCTGCAACCTGATTTTAAGGATATTAAAGAAATAAAAATTAAAAGAGTTTGCAATTTCATTTGCTTCACTCATGGCAGCTGGGTTATAGAAAATTATCATATACATATCAGTATTTGTATTCTTCAAAAATTAATTTTGTGTTACAAATGAAGATTTCCATGATGCATTTTTTTTCTGTAAATGATTTTCAATTCTTTCTCAATTGTATGGGACCTACTTGGAAGTGCTGCCATGAGCAAAATCTGACTGTGGGGCAAATTGAGCAAAGGCACAGAGAGAAGCTCTATGTCTGAATAATCTTGTTGAAGAACAGCTGTAAGAACAAGATCTGTTCATTGAATACCAGGCTACAGCATCATACCTTCCCCTAGTATATGTATTTTATAGTTTTGGCTCCAACAAGACAGACTATATTATAATCAGCTGTACCAATAACAAAGTGGAATATAAATAGAACCAATACACCTTGATTTAAACCATTATTGCTCTCACAGTACTGTATTGACTTCATATGTTGGGCCCTATGGACACAGTATGGATTTGTGGTCATTTAGTGGAACATTTTTAATGCATGTAGAGTATAAACTCAGATCTTGGTGGACATTAATGATTTTTATACATAGCTCTCTCACAGGCAGCTTTAAGAGACTGTTCCTCTTGTTATGTGGTACAGTTGGATAGAAGCAACAAGCCAAGTAGCCATAACTCTCTCTGGCATTCAAATTTCTTAACCTCACCTGAGACTCAGGGGAATTCTGTTACATAAGAATTTTTTTATGTTCTGTTGGATATAGATATATTTAAAAATATATATATTTACTCTTACCTGCTTATTTCCCACAGCAGTGATAATATAACCTCCTTTTCACCTACCACATCTTGAACAAATTTCATTCTGGCCATCAAAAGACACATGCAAGAATGCTTATTCTTGAAGACTTTTTGGAGCATTTCTGCAAAATTTCTCTCTGCCTTTGGCCTTTTCATTGCCCATTTGTAGTATATGGCAAGCCAGTTATATCTCTGCTATCCCCAAAAAGCTCTTTAGATATATGTTCTACTTTCTATGTTCTATGTTCTGTTTTACTGAATTTGAGAGTCCATTTCTCACCATTGTGGTATAATGCCTCTATAAAATGATGTTTAACAAGGCCTGTTAAATAAAAATGGCTGGTGTTATATTTATTGAAATACAGTTTTAATAAGTATTTTTTGCTACTGATCTCAGAAAATGATAATTATGCATAGAAGATATTTTTCTAACAGCAAATTATAAGGATGAGTAACATAACTTTGGAAAAGAGGGAGGTTTGCCCTAGATCTTAACAAAGTAAAGTTTTGCACTGGTTTGGGAATGACAAAGACAAAAAAAAATCTCTTTCCATCAGTTCCCTATGTGTCATGACATGGCAAGACCAGCAATAATAAAGAGTCACTCTCCATTTCACTCTACCACAATTCTCTTCCCACACCACTTCCTCAGAATGGAGGTGAAAAAAAAAAAGCCTTCATTGATGGCTCTCCAGACAGAAAGAGAATTTTAAAGGGCTCAGTTCTACTGAACATGAAGCACCATTGACTGAGGTTAAATAGCTTCTCGTATGATAATACTTGAGTGTATTTTAAGGTGGAAGAGATCAGAAGTGTCCTCATGAAATTCTTTTCCAGGGATTTTTCATACCTGTATTGACAAGACACAGAAATTATAAGCTCAAAATCCCAAGCATGTCTTTCTGCTGCTGAGTCTTAATTTAATGGCAAAAAATAGAGGTAACCATCCAATTCCTTGCCTTTTCTGCTCAGGAACATCTCTCCTTTGTTCAATTACTTTAACTTCTTTATTATTGTGTGCTGCTTCTTTTGTTTAAGGCTCCTGTCACAGACTTCCCCACAGGTTTTGCCACAGTTTTTATTATACTTTTGATTGCATCAGCTTGTGGCTTTATGAGCTGATTGAGTGATTTTAGGAGAGACTGGAACGATTTCAGAGTAGACAAGAAAAGAGAAATATGGGGTAGCAAGGTGAGTAGAGCAAGCTGCAATAAAAGGAACAGAAAATACATTTCTCTGAGGATCTAGTTCCCATCTGTTAAAAGGAACACTTTTTAAAATGGGAAGTTCATATTTTTTTTTCTTTTAACATACAGCTCCTTCAAGTAATTATGTTACCATAGATACATTGTTGACCAATTTATAATCTTAAAGGAGGTTAATTACAGTAAGATTTTAAATGGTATTTTTCAATGAAAAGACAGAATTATTTTCCATGGAAAAAACATATTCTCTTTTTTGTTTGAGGGTTTTATATATATATATGCATAAACATATGTATATATATAAAAACATATATGTATGTATATATATATAAGCAAATCAAAAGAGAATTTATTTTTCATGCCAAAACAAAAAGCCCCAGCACAAACTAAACCAAAAACATCTCTGTTTAAATTTTTGCTTTAACTGCCTAAAAAATAAAATCCTATGAAACAATAATAGGCCTCTTGTGACCTGCTGCTGAGATGATAATGGTATCTGAAGCATTATTTTCACGAATAGAGATTTCCTAGACAATGCAGCATTGGCTCATTGTAATTTCATCATATGTTAAAAATTCAACTCCCTGGGGACTCTCAGGCACAGCATGGTCGCATAACACAAATCAACTTTTTGTATGCAATTATACTATACAAAGAAAAACACTAAACCACACACAAATCTCCTTCATTGTAGCAATTGGCTTTCATTACAGTCATTTTAAGATACCATCCCAAATTCTTACTCTATGTACCTATGTTTTAAAATGGCCGTGATGTACCATTTAACGTTGCTGAAAGGACAGCATATAAAGAAAAATACTGGGAAAAGCAACAATTTCCTGTAGTTTTTCCCTGTCCTTAGATAGCACTGTGTCTTCTGTTAGGTTAGGGCTCTGTGTCTCTGGGCACAACAACTGTGGGTAAAGTGTGAAATTTTACTTCTTCTTACGGCATTCTTTAGTTGGCTTTTAACACCAACTGCTCTGTTTAGGAGCAAAAAAGCTGCAGAGACCTAAACAGTGACTGTTATGTCTGATGTGAGACTTTTTCCTCATATACAGTGAACTAAACAATCTCATTCCCTCACCACCAGCTTTAAATGGTAAAGCAGCTGCCTTTCCTAAGGAACAGGAGCATACCTTTCCTTCCTGTGCAAAGGAAGATATTCTTCAGTGGGAATTCATGGAGCTATTTAGTTCTTGTGCAGAGAATATCTGCCTAAATGTAATGCAATAAAAAGTACGTTAGCTCTGTAAGAGCAGACAGTCTGTCTGTGGTAGACATTAAAAGTGTGTCTCAGCAGTCTAACAGGTCCTTCTGGGTATCAACAAGCCAGATACAAAAATCTTTCTCCTTCTGATTGAGATAAAATCTATAAAGATAGATATTTACAGAGTCTTGGAGGTGATTCAAGGTGCTGCAAGCCCTATAGGCAGAGGGTGCTTTGGAGAGGAGCAGTAAATATGTTAACAAGACATCTGGACAATTTGAAGTCTGGGCTTTGTTTACAGATAGCACCTTCTGGAAAGGGTGACAGAAAGCAGCCTATGGGAGGTTGCATCACTGAGTATCTGCAAACACAGAGACGTCACCAAGAAAGTCTACAGTCTGTATTGTTTAGGGAAGAGTATTCTATGGATTAAAAAGAGAAAATGTTGGGATAGCAGGATTTAATCTGAGCAGAATTTCTAATCACAGCAATCTCTATTATATTCTGCATCTATTCTACTCACTGAAGAGTATTCAACTGCAAGTTTCATCTGATTTCATGACCTGTTACTGATAGCTGTTCAATTTCTAGCATGGGCAAATCTAGGATAACAAATGAAGGTGTCTGAGAGCTGGATGTTTGTTTGCCTACATTGGATTTCAATATGAATCCCTGCAGACTCACATATTTTTGATTTTCAAATTATATTTTCAGAATAAATTGCAACAAAAATGGCAATATAACAATACATGCTGACAAGTATATAATATAGCAGGCTAAATGGATAAAATGGAATAATGTATATGATGTATTTTAGATTAACCAGACTGTTTTAGATCATACTTCCTGTTTTATAAAAATGTTGCAATGTTGTTTGAAATCAGAAAATGAAACAAAAGGTGCTATAAAGCTGTGTTCTCACATTACATCTCTTGGCAAATAACAAGCTATGCCTTTTCCATATCATTTGTCTCTTTTGTTGGTTTTATTTTGTAATACACAATTTAAGACACCAAACAAGTGGAATATACTAAGCTGATGATGAAAGGGTTTGCTCTTGCATTTGTAAGGTAGGACAGATTCAGGTATTATATAGTCAGAAAAAAATGTTCTTTCAGCTTCTTGGAATGCACACCATATCACAAAATTGAATTAATTCTCACTTGACGCAAGACAAACTTTTGTAAATCACTGAGTTTTCACTACTCAGTCACTCACCTTAACACTTCAGAAAGCTGTGCTACTGATAATTATGCTGTTGAGCAAAACAAACAAATAAGCAAAACAAGAACAGATGCCCTGTGTCTGCATTTATCTTCCTTCATATTTCAGCCACCAGAAGTTTTAATTTTTCTGAATGATTGTAGAAGTGTTTCAAGTATTTCTTCACTAAATAGGCATTTTCAGACTCTAAGCCACCCCTTATCTTTCTCTTTGTTTAACTAGCACTTGTTTAACTCAAGATTATGTACAACATCTCAATCCAAGTTGTGTTTCTGAACAGACCTGCTGCTCAAAGTATATGTATGAAATATTCAGAGACATTTGCCCTGGCTACATCCACTCTGGCACTTTCCTCATTACCCTAACAGCAACATCTACCCTGAGATAATTCATGTGCTCATAATATACGCAGATTAAATGACCTCACTATTTCTGAATAGGTTTGGATATCAGAGGCACATTATACTATATAACACTATAATTATACTGAGCTCCCTAATATTTCTGTCATTTACACTTTTTTAAATAAACAAGTAAAATTTTTAAGATATACATCCAAAAAAAGTCTCATATCACCTATATTACACCATTTGTTTTCTAGTTTAGTTCTTATTACAACTCCTTTAACATCCTGTCAAAGGATTTACATTTTTCTACCCAATGTAGCATCATTTTTCTCCATTTAAGAACTGAGGTTGAAGTATGTAGCAAGCCCCTGTCAAACAAACATTTACTGCAGTCTTTTTATGTCCCTGTTCTTTGTCATAATTGTTCTCAGTCTTGTGAAACCAATGCTTTTAAACAGCAAATGTGTGCTGGTGTGTAAGCCAGTTCATGTGAAGAAAAAATATGCATGTTTTCCCTCTCTCCACATATGAAATGTGAGCAAGTCATGATCATTCAAGGTTAATAACTTTTCAGCTCTCTGATCTCTTCCTCTCTCTCTGCCAAGAGGGTGGCTAATGATTTTTTCTTATTGGACAAATTGTGTTCAGCCATATTTAGGAATTGTACTATCAGTACATCCTCTTCAATGGCTCTAAAAGAGTCAAATAAAGCCAAAGAAAGTATCTTCAGTTCAGCTGTGACTGTTCTCTGCATTTCATCTTATAAAAGCAATATTGTAATGAGGTGTGTCAATTAGTGGTCAAGGTACTCACAGAAGGGGACAAAGAGGTAAAAGGAAGGACAGTCAGCCTCACTTTCCATGCCCAGTGGGAAGTTGGAGCACATCCTGCTAGAAGACATGTCTAAATGCATGAAGGACAGAGAGGGGATCAGAGACAGTCAACAAAGCTTCAACCAGGGCAAGCCATAGCTAACTAATTTCATGGCCTTCTACAATGGTGTGACTGCATCAGCAGAAAAGGAAAGAGCTATGGATGTCATCAACCTATCTTTCCAATACAGGGTCCCACAGTATTCTCGCCACTAAATTGAAGAGCAATGCATTTGACAGATGGATGATTATCTGGATAAGGAATTGGCTGGATGGATGCACACAAAAAAATTATAGTAAATGGCTCAATGTCCAGGTGGAAACCAATAACCAGTAGTGTTCTTCAAGGGTATGTACTGGGATGAATACTATTTAGTACCTTCATCAATGACAAAAAAATTGGGGTGGAGTGCACTCTCAGCAGGTTTGAAGGCAGCATCAAGCTGAATGGTGAAGTTGATCTCATAGAGGGAAAGGATGTCATCCAGAAAGTTCTTGACAGGTTTAAAGAGTGATGCCATGTGAACTCCATGAGTTTTAACAAGGCCAAGTGCAAAGTCCTGCACCTGGGTCAGGGCAATTTCCATATCAATACAGGCTGAGGGATTAATTACTTGAGAGCAGGCCTGCAGAGAAGGACTTGGGGGATGTTGGTGGATGGAAGATTAGATATGACCTGACAACGTGCATTCACAGTCCAGAAAGCCAACCATACCCTGGGCTGCATCAAAAGCAGTGTGCCCAGCAGGGTGAGGGAGCTGATTCTCCTCCTCTACTCTGCACTTGTGGAACTACACCTGGAGTACTGCATTATATCTGGGGTCCACGGCAAAGGAAATACATGGACCTCCCAGAGTGGGTCCAGAGGATGACACAAAAATGGTCAGAGCCTGGAACCCTCCTTCCTTGAGGAAAGGCTGAGAAAAGTGAGGTTTTTAGTCTGGAGAAGACAAGGCTCTCTAAGACTCTTTTGCAGCCTTTAAATGTGTGCAGGGCTTTCAAAAAAACAGAGAAAGAATTTTTAGGGCTCTTATCAAGGCCTGTAGTGACTGAACAAAAGACGTTGGGTTTAACATGAAGGACAATAACTTTAGATTGAACATGAAGAATACATTTTTTTTTTAGGATGAGGGTGATATTGCACAGAAACAGGTTGTCCAGAGAAGGTGCTGGTGCCCCGTCATTGAAGGTGTTCAAAGCCAAAATGGAAGGTTCTTGGAACAATCTGCTCTAGTGAAATATGTCCCTGCTTACTGCAGTGCAGCTTGGACTAGATGATTTTCAAATGTCTCTTTCAACCCAAGCCATTTTATGATTTTGTGAAGATATCTTCACAGTATTAATTATCTATTGGTGTAATCAGCCTTTGCCAGTCTCTGTCTGTCTACAGCAAACCCTTCATTTTGGTTAGATAAATAGACATGCAAGTCATATAAACTGCCTTTTGAATTTCATTCAGAATAAACCTATTCTTCAAATACATACATTTTCATGTGTTAAAACATTGCTGTAGAGCAAAAGAAATATTCTATTTCTTGAGGCAGAGAAATATTGGATTTTTCCTTCAGTCATATCTCAGCTTTAGGGAAAAAAAAGTTGTTGTATTGAAACATGCTTTATTGCTACTGTAAAAATGGAGTCAGTTTTAACACAAAACAACAAAACAACAAAACAGCAATAACATCACTATCATATTGTGAAACTATTGCTAACCTCGAGCAAATTTCTAATGTCCAATGATTCTGATCACTAGCAAGCTGCTGTATTTCCATTTGTCCTAGGTTAAAATGTAAGATGTGCCCAAAGTATGTATTCCATCACCATCTTCATGGGCTGTTGAAACCGGGTGGGGCAGTGTTTCTCTTATCTTCTGTTAATGGGCCCATCAATGCTGTGCTGCATGACTCATGGATAACTCCCTCTGGAAGCCATCTCTGTTCAATGGGCCATTAAGGACCCACTGCATGACTCATGGAATGCCATCCCATTGTGAGATGCTCCCCCCAAGGGGAGGAGCCAAGCATTCCCACCTGGATATAATCCAGGATCTGGGACAGCACAGGAGCAGT
>VWYP01026782.1:0-10493 GCA_013400435.1 Pycnonotus jocosus | reverse complement strand
TTTCCATAGAGCCTGGTATTTACACTTTTCAAATTGTGTATATTTTTACTGTTATTTGTGTGCATAAGTCATGCAAAGTGGGGGTTTTGGCACAACTTTCACTGTACATTCAGATTTTTTTGCCTAATAGCTTGAAAATTAAAATTATTCTGTTTTATTTTCCTTTCAGTGTGTTTCTTTCTAGTTGAACAGAATACCAATGAATTAAAAATAGGTACGATGAGGTTATTGGAATAGTGGCATTAACGGAGAAAACTCAGTAATAATCATTATTAGAACATGACAAAAAATCCTAAGAAAAAGTAGGATATACGAAGAGAAATAAAAACCCTTACTTTGTAAAAATACAAAAATTCTTTGTAAAAAAAATCTTACTTAAAGGTTGAATTTCTCAACTAGAAGATGTTTGGTCTACATTAAGGTTTGAGGAGGGGGGGAAAATACCTTATACATGGCCCTTGAAAAACATTTCTAAATCCTGATTGAACTTAGCCACTGCTAAATCACTCTGTGGGAACCATTATAGAGATGCAGGTAAGCCTTATCTATATCTTCTTTATTTCTCATCTATTCTGGTTGTTGCTCTTAACTCAAATGCTCCTGAGAAAAACTAGAAATTTCTTTGCTCTGTTAATAAAACAAGTTCGAAAAAAAATTTGTATGTGCCTATTTGCCTAATCTTAACATTTTTTTTTCTTTTCCTCCCCACAATAATTGGATTTAAAAAAAAATATCAGCGTATTCTTTAAACTACTTTCACATGACAATGGGTTTTTGAGTTTGGGTTTGGTCTGGGTTTTTTCGGGATTTTTTTTTGGTTTTTTCCTTACTCTGAGCTACATTTCAAAATTTTCACAGATATCCATAGCAAAATGTTGCTACCTTTTGAATGATTTTGGTTTTCAGTGTCTTCTACAAATACATACATACTATATGGTATTCATCTTTATTCTTCTTCCTAATTTTGTAGGACTTAGGAAAATAAGCAGAAAATATATCCATTGGGAAATTATGCAAACAAAAGTTAAATAGAAACAATCTGTTAGTAAATTTTAATGGCTTTTATTTCTTATTTCTCACAGAATAATTGGTTTGATTTTTTGGCTTTTTTTTGTTTTGATTTGGGTTGTTTTTTGTTTTTTGTTTGTTTTTTTTTAAATCCAGCAACAAACAATGAGCTCTACATATATAAATGGATGCAAACAATATCACTCTAAAATTTTAATGAAGGTAAAATTGTTTTGAAGAGGGGCAGAGCAGGGATATTAGTGAATCCAGTAGTTTGGAGTAAGAGTAGAGTTTTATGCTTCCACTTCCTTGAAGTTTTCCTGAAACATGACTATATCAAAGGGACCTTCTTTCCATCTCCTTTTTGGAAATGGACAATTATATTTCATTGTCAAAAATACTGCCAAGAACATTTCATTTGTATAACAGAAGTATTTAAACTTCCAGTGCACTAGCATTATAATACATATGTAAAATCCCCAAAAATACCCCCTGCTTTTTTTCTGTGTTTAATAATTTTCTCTATATAATTTATTTCTGTTGATTAATCCTATCATGGGACCAGACAATGGATATAAGGATACCAGCAGGTACTACCTCTGTGTAGTCTTTTGTGGTTCAATCACAAATTAACAATTGTTAGTCTAAAAATCCAAGTAAATATTATCAAACTTGGAGACAATCTCAGGAGAAGCAGAAGAGAGATCCTCGGCTTTTGCTGACTTAGTACTCATAAAATTATTAAATCCTAGGAATCTAATATCTTGAGTTATTTCATACCAAAATCAACAATAATGTCGTTGATTTCCTTTAATTGTGGAGCTTTTTGTCCTAAATTAATTTGTTATGTATTCTGAAAAACTAAAGATTCTCCCAAAAATTATCTCCAATTTCTTCAAAGCTAACAGATAAAAGTAAAGCTTTAAAACATCAGGAAAATAAAGCTAAATTATTGATGCATGTACTGGACCAAAAAATATATTAAATATGGTATAAAACTCCAAGATACTCAATGGGAAAAGAACACCATTACAAAATTTGTGGAGGAAAAGCAAAATCAAATCATCTCTTCACTATGGGATCAGATGTCCCCATAAATCTAAATAGTAATAGTTTAAATAGTCCTGGAAGCCAGAACCATATGGGGTACTCATCTTCATTCAAGGCTAAGGAATCACAGTAACTGTAGAGTGGGACAGTTACTTTAGTTAATTTGCATAAGGTGAGCCATCTGAAAATGAGTTCACAATGTTACCCTTTCCTAAAATATAACTCAGGATTGACAGTACAAGAAAAGGCATCTTGTGGGTAGTTTCAATTCTCAGGGATTGTTCTGGCTTCCCCTATGTCCTGTATTGCAGTACCACATCTGCTCACACATTGTTGTAAAAATTAGACCTGGGTGGATATTTTTTGTTGTGTGAGTGCGATTTTTTGTTTGTTTGTTTTCAGGGTGGTTTTTTGTATTATTATTTCCAATGGGAGCACCTAATACACAGTAAAGGCAATGAATCAAAATATACAAGAGGAGAAGGATCCTTCTTTCTGCAGAAAAGTCAGTCATTTTGTTATTCACCTGCAAATACTTGACTGCAGTTCAAGTTCACTTCTCTGTTTGATCCCCAGATCTGTACAGATCTAAGCTCCAACCCATAAAGTAATGTACATCTGCCCTTCTGAGCACATACATGGGAGTCTACTCCTGTGGAGAGGAAGGGTGAGAAAAAACTGGGAGAACATGAAAGAGAAAGAAAAATATCCAAGCCTATAAATAGAAAAGTGGGACACTGAGCAGGACTACAACAGCCAGCAGCCTACAAGAATAGCAGGAAGATAAGATGATTTTTCCTTAAGGTAGTAATTAGGAGTGGAAGAGCCAGCTGTGAGAGAGAGAGCAACTCATAGCAGTAAGACTATTTTAGAACACTGTCCATCAAGTCTTTCAGTACCTTATCCCTGCTCTTTATAAAATTATTTATGAGTACTTTCTTACATGCATACATGCAAAAGAAAAGCTGGTAGATTTTTCATAATGAAGGATTTAATCCTAAAATAATTTGGGCATAAATAACACCATAAAATGCTATTAATTCCCCACAAGCTATCAGGTAAGTTAGCAGGCCAAAAAACAACAGTTCAGGAACTTGCTGTGATAGTTTTCTATCATGTTCTGTCAAATTACCTTGTTCTTCACTGCAAAAGTCTTATTTATATATTCCAGGTCTTACGCAAATAAAACATGACAGTTCTGCTGAATTATACAGTGGATTTTAGTGAAAGACTGGTATTTGGAAAAAATTAGAGACAGTCAAAAAATCTCAAAATATTCAAAAAAATTGTTTGAATACTTTCAAACTTATTTGGTTCCAAAACTCAGAAAATGAAAGACTGTTAATTATATTTTTATTTAAATTAACTTTATATATATATATATATAGAGAGAGAGAGAGATGTATGTAGATAGATAGATGTAGATATAGATATAGATGATACAGATACAGATATAAGTATATATAGATTAAATAACTGTATCATCTTCATAAATTAGGAGATTGAAATACAGATAAAATGTCTGTCAAACAATATTTTTTAAAAAATTAGAAATAGTCAGATGTGCTGACATGAATTTTGTATGAAAAAATTAAAAATCCTGCAATATTTAAGGACAATGAATATCACTGCCTAGTAAAATCATTCATGTTTTATCAACACACCTACTAGTGATGTTAGTTTACCACTCAATAGTATTTCCAGTAGACAATATTATATATTCATTGTTTCAAAGATTGCATCTCTTTCTATTGATCAAAGTATTGAATCTTCAGCAGAAATTAATGGCAGCTAATCAAATTTACATCATTTGGAAGAAAAGAATTCTTAAATCTTACTTTTTTTTTCTTTTCTTGTTAAAATATCAGATTTTTCCATGCTTACCTGTGACTGAAGCATATGGGTTTTTTTGAATTTTGTAACCTGTGCACAGGTAACCAGCAGCTGGTCATGCATACATGCTGCCCAGGTATGCAGTCTTCAGTTTGGTAGAGGTTATTTGCTTCTTATTAATCAAATCTCCCTCTCTATCTCTGCGAAACAGAAGTTTCTAAATGAAATTCACAATTATCCTGAAGTAGATTCATTGCTTTTCTGCAAAGCTGATTCTTGTTTCTGTTGTGATTGATTTCCCTTTAAGAATTTCACCAGGATTTGCTGATTGAATAAAAAATTAAAACCATATCAATACCATATTAAACATAGTCACTATTGTAATGTTTAAATAATATAGATATTAGTTTCTCTTTCCACTGGCCTCCTGCTAAGTTTTGTTGTTTTTTTTTTTTTTTAATGTGCATTAAAATTAAATCTGAAATTTAAAAATTCACAATTTTCTATCGTATTTATTATTTTTTAGAATAATCCACCAACGAATCTCTGCAAGGGTTGAGTATCTATTAGTGGGAGTTCACAGACCTAAAACAGATCACAGAGAATTTTATAGTAAGTTGACCAAATAAAACAGGAAGCTTTTCTTGGGGATTCATTTCTCTATGCTTTATTATTTTTCTGTGCTTCTTTGTTCATAGCTGATTGATGTTACTGTGAGAAAAAAATAATGGGGCACTTTTGAAGGCACTTTATTACACAGGCGACACTGTGGAAATGATTATAAATTCAGTCATGAATAAATACCAAAATGTTTTCCCCATGTCAAAGGACACTTTCTACAAGTGCCAGTCAGAAGAACCTGTCGTGACTTCAAGATCTGGGTTTTCAGATGGCAGAGAGACAGTAAAACACGTCATAATGTGACAGTCCCCTTTTGAGGAGGGCAAGACATTTCAAGGGATATTTCTCCCTAGTTTTAAATGCTATTACTCTCTAGTTTTAAATGCTATATGTTTTAAATGCTATTAAGACCACAACTCTGACATAAGACCTAATTTTCCCTGCCTCAACCAAAATTCTTGAGTGGAGCAACCCAATCCAATCTATTGAAAAGGCCAGTTCAAGCAAAGAAAAAAGTTCAAAAGACATTTTAGATTGTGGCACCCAACCCTGAAGATAGCTGGAGTCAAATGGCTTTTTAATTACCAAGTATCACTCAGTGCCCTGTGAAGTCTAAATAAAAATAAAAATGGAATTAAAATTTTAGTAACTAAGAAGGTCATGAGGAAAGATTTGTCTTAAAATGTCATCTCAGAACCTCAAATAGCATGATGCCAGAATTCAGGTATATATATCACATCAAGTTCATAATACTTCTTGCAAGTAGCTTTAGAAACCTCATTATAACTTTACCTTCTTGAGGTGACAAAGGTCATGTTGTAAGTAGTATTCTCTACAGCTTTTGAAACTAGCAAAATGTCTTGTGGAGAAAACCTGTATTAAAACTGCTGATCTATCTTTTCTGTAAGATCATCAAGGATTTCAACACACAGATACACAGAAAAAATTGAAGGGAAAAATAATCTAAAGTATAACAATACTGAATAAATTATATTAAAATACAGTAAAAAAGAGAATAATTTAATAAAAACACTGTACTTGGTTGAAGTGCTCAAATGAATTAGTGTGTTTAGGTGAAATATATATTCTGTCTGTGATGTTGCAAGATTCTCACGTGAAATAGGTCCTTACATTTAAATAACATTTTATTTTTTGATGAACTGGTTATTAATTTATAATACTTTTTCTTCAGATTACTCTGGAGAGACAATTATCTTGAATCTTTATTTCCTTATGTTACATTGTTTTTTTTTAATTTATAGATCTTTTCATATGCTACATCTCATGATGGTTATAACGAACTTCCAGTCTAAGAATAGTAGTTTTGTGTGTTAATTAACACACTGCTTTTCCCATTTTGGTCTCTTTTTCAATGTTAACTATGGCTACACAGTAGCCATAGGTAACATTGACATGACAGTAATGTTAATATGACAGTAATGTTGGCCTTCTTATAGAATTGAGTCAGCAGTGAATGCTACAAATTTATGCATTAAACCTTCATAGTTTTCACTTACCCTCTTACCTCCTTCATCAAGATTTATTTTGGGTAAATATTTTTACCCCAACACATCTTTGAAGATAATGGGTCCCAATTTATCTCATATATATTTAAATGTAAAAGTTTGTGATTAGCTCTAAACCTTGCCAGAAAGCAGGAGTTTTTAAAATGCATGATTGCTTTAGGGTTCTGATATATCTCTAGAAGCAACAGGTAAAGTGTTGGTAGTTTACAAGAGCTACTGTCCCCTAAAGTCTAGTTTTTCAAGTGGAGCGAAAGAAAATGCATCAGCTGATGTCATGAGTTCTAAAACATACAATGAGTAAGTAACCTTTTGGGAAGTCAAATCATCAAGGAAGTCAAATCATCAAATTTGGAGGCCTAGGCCTCACATTTAGGCTTTGTCTAACTTAAAAATGTAATGGTAAATAGCACAATTAAATTTAGATGAACTTGAACATCTCTCTCTAAAAATACTAAAAGACTGTCATGGAACTTAACAAAACGTTCCTAAAAATGTCTATTTTATCTAGCATATTTAAGTTTTGACTGAGTTTTTAAGATAAAATGTTTGTAATTTTGCCTACCTGTTTGTAGCAGTGAGAATTACAACCAAAAGGTGGCAGTACTGTATGTGCTAAACACTGAGTCTTCAAGATTTTTATAGAATCACAGAATATGCTGAGGTGGAAGGGACCCATGAGGATCCAGTATAACTCCTGGCCCTGCACAGCACATCCCCAAGAGTCACACCATATGCCCAAGGACATAGTTTAAACACTTCTTGACCTCTGCCAGCTTAGTGTTGTGACCACTTCACTGGGGAGTCTGTTCCAGTGTCCAATCACCCTCTGGGTGAAGAACCTTTTCCTAATATTCAACCTAAAGCTCCTCTGACACAATTTCAGGCCATTCCCTTGAGTCCTGTCACTGGCCACCACAGAGAAGAGTCTGATCCCCCTCTTCACCTCATGAGGAAGTTGTAGCTGTGATGAGGTCTCATCTCAAGTCTCATCTTTTCCAGGCTGAGGAAGCCAAGTGACCTCAGATGCTCTTCATAAGGCTTCCCCCTAGACCCTTCCCCATCTTTATTGCTCTCCTTTGGACACTCTCTAATCACTTGATATCTCTGCTATGTTGGGGTGCCCAAAACTGCCCCAGTGCTCAAGGTGAGGCTGCCCCAGCTCAGAGCAGAGCAGGACAATCCCCTCCCTGGCCTGGCTGGTGATGCTGTGCCTGATGCACCCCAGGGCAGGGTTGGCCCTCTTGGCTGCCAGGGCACTGCTGACCCATGTTCAACTTGTCATGGACCAGGACCCTGAGGTCCCTTGTTGTGGCAATGCTCTCCAGGCTCTCTTCCTTGGTGTGTACTCACAACCAGGGTTGCCCCAGCTCAGGTGCAGAATTCAGCACTTGCCCTTGTTGAACTTCATACTGTTGTTGATTTCCCGGTTCTCTAATTTGTCGATGTCTCTCTGCAGGGCCTCCCTGCTGTTGAGGGAGTCAGCAATTCCTCCCAGTTTTGTATTGTCTGCAAACTTGCTTAGTACCCCTTTCCAGTCCTGTATACAAGTCATTTATGAAGCTGTTGAAGAGCTCACATCTGAGAATGGAGCCCTGCAGAGCCCCACAGTTGACAGATCCCCAGTCTGATGTCACTCCATTCACTGTAACCCTTTGTGTCCAACACATGAACCAGTTTCTCACCCATCACATGATGTGTTTATCCAGCTGAATGCTGGACATTTTCTTAGAAGGATCCAATGAGAGAGTATCAAACGCTTTGCTGAAATCCAATTACTGTTTGGAAGCTTTATATACACATTTCTACATGTATTGTGATTTAAACATTTATGTGTGTTTATACTCTCTTACTGTTGTTTGTGATTACAAATGAAGAACAAGAGTCAGGAACTCAATTTTTTTAATGTTATTTTAATGACTTTTTACTTCCATTAAATCTTTTAAAGTCACAGGCCTAAGGCAAAAATTTTATATATATATATATATCTCATGAGAAAGTGGAATAAATGGGTAAAAGTTAAATAAAAATTTTCTTCAGAGAAATGTAGTGAAACTTAGTGGCTGAAATATTTTGTATCTCAGAAGATATCATAATTTTGAATGGGAAATCTTCTCCTAAGAAAATTTTTTAGACTTGGGATAGCCACTCTGTGTTCTTGTTCTGTATGTTTACAGAACATACATTTATTCTTTTGCAATAAAAAGGAAATATTAGTTTCTTGCAAGACTGTTGACATAAAATAAATTAATGAAATTAACTACAGTTAATGCATGGAACCATTCTGGATCAAAATCAAAGATTTGTAGTGTATTGCCTTTTATTATGCAGAAACAATTTATTTAAAACTTCTAATTTCAAGAAATAGAAACCTCAACATGACTTGTAAAATATGAACTTAAAATAAGTAACAAACACTAAAAATTAACAGGCTGAACAGCATACCTTCCTAATATTCCAGAATGAAATTCACATGACATACCTCTGGGATAAAAATGAAATATATTTGTCTTACACAAATATCTCTTAAAAAATAAATAACAGTTCTTAAGGTTTTTCAGTCTAATGTGAGATAATTTCCATGAAATTAAATTAAGAATTTGAAAGAATACTATTTAACATTTAGTTTTGTGTAATTTCTTTAAAACGTTCCTTTGTTTTTCAAACCTATCAGAAGTAAAGATTTCTTGCTCTCTTTGTATCTTTTATCTTTCTTACTGTATACTACAAGTGTTTTTTCTCTTTCTCAGCAGGTATTTCACACTTCTAATTAACAGCTCCCTGGTTCATTCCTGGGTCTTGGTAGCCTCAATTTTATGCTGCATAAATGTGAGTTTACTGCTTTGAAGTCAGGCAACATTTTCCCTCTGAAATATGTTCTTGGTTCTGTGGATGGCCTACACGAGGGCAGCTCCCACTGTGAAACCTAGATGAGTTGTAGCTGGGACTTGGCCCCATCCAACCTTCTGAGCTGTCGTGCTGGGACAGCTCACAAGGTTGGATGTTGCAGCAGGCTGTGAACCCCAAAACTCCCCCATATGTTTTCATACTGCTCTTTTGAATTTAGAGAAAGACTACTCTTACAGTCACCACCAGGCTGACACAATCATATTATTTTAGGTGCTGTGAAATAGAAAAGCAAACCTGGTTTTGGAGCCACAGAGGACTCAAGGACACTCAAGGCCAAGTGCTGTAGGTGTAGCCTGACTGATTAAGAAGGGGTTAGCTTGAGCAGTCTGATCTCAAGCCCAATCAGTCTGCACAGGCTGGCCTCCAGGTCAGTGGTCAGGTCCAAGTGAAATATAAACTTAGAAAAACACAATGGTGTTTTTAATTCCCTTTTTCTCCCTGTCAACAAATGTAGAATATTTTTCTATGACATTTTTGAAATCAGGCAAGTTGTGATGGATGCACTCAACATCATATTAAAACTGCTTTTGCTAATACCTCTGATACTGATTCTTTAAGCCAACCAAATCATTCATTTATGATGCAAGTGAAATATATGGGAAACAATGAGCAATGTCATGGACTCTGTACAGAACTCCAGAGGACAATTAGTAAAGGCTAATGATTTAGGAGACCCAGAATCAAAGGAGAGAGGTTCAAACCAAGTTACCTGCTAAGAATATAATTATGTCTAACCTAGAAATCCAATATTTCTCACCACATCAGTAAAAATAAGGCTGACAGACACTGACCTTCTATGTTCTCAAAGAAAGATTGATTATTTTTAAGGGGAAAAAAACCAAAAAGACATTCCTTATGTTCCTTCTACTTATAAGATATCAGAGGAGCAGAAAGCAACTTCAGTTCTCCCACATCTCTGCAAGTAGAGACAGAAAGAGGAGAGCTGTTTGAAGTACTTTTTTTGGCTTTCCTTGATTTAAAGTTTTGAGTAGCATAGGAGGACACTGAAAGTTTCTGATGGCTTTTAAAGAACAGGTGGAATTTAACCTGACCTACTGTAGAAGAGAACTCCCAGGAAAAAGGAATGGAGAGAAGACAAAAACCACAGGTGAAGCCAAGAGAGCAGACATGAAAGATGGATTCACAAAAGCTAATTTTATCCTATACCAGCTGACTTTATAAAACTGTCTCCATAGGACTTTCAAAGAGTCAGATGTAATACAAGAAGAATCTAAAATTATTCTCTTGTTCTGAATTACCTAGTGGACTTTCCTGTCTTTTGCAAATCACTATACAGTGATATGAGAGAAGTTAGTGCTTTTGGGCTGAAGTTCACAATTTGAGTGAAATGAAGTTTGCTAATCAGAAGAGAAACAAAAAAAATACTACTTAAAAGTCAGTAATAAACTTGAACTAAAAAGATTTTCTTGTTCTTTAGAGAAAAAAAAAAAAAAAAAACAAAACCAAAAAACCAGAAAATTAATTTCTAGAATTTTAGACACCAAGATTGATAACAATTCCTGAGTATATTATTTGTTCTGCTAGAAT
>VWYP01026779.1:0-41668 GCA_013400435.1 Pycnonotus jocosus | reverse complement strand
TATCAGGCTGTTGGACCTGACATCAGGACTGGATTGTTCCCACCATGGCACGAGGGGTGGAGGGAACATGAGTGGACCTCCAGGAGTCCTTTGCCCATCTGGGCCAGGCACTGGAGGTCAGGTCAGGTCAGGTCAGGTCTCCTGGCCTTGGGGCACTGGGAGCCCAAGGAATGAAGCCTTTCTACTTCAGGCCAGTATTGAGGTCTAAATTGAGACAGGTATCTCAGGCCAGAGCAGCAGGCTCCCACCTCCATGCAGAGCACACAGAGTGATCCAATCAATAACCAGAATGTCTATTTTACACAAATCCCAGCATCTTCCCAAGCTCTGCTGCCTGCAAGGGGAAGAAGCAGGTTTCTGGTTGCCCACACAAAGGTGTCTGAGAATATTTGAGATGGTTTTTGTGTCTTCAGCTGCCCCTCTGATGGGTGGAGGTCTCCCATCCATCCTCTATCATATCTACCAATTGTGGGGGGGAAAAAAGAAGGATTATCCTTGGCTATACTCCCTGTTCCTACTGCTGAGGGTTTTGCTCAAGAAACAACTCCTGAACCCAGCTTGTTTACAGAGCAACTTCCTGAAGCAAGTGAAATCCCAAAGCAACGTACATAAAAACATGGAATTACATCCTATGGGAGCTGGCTCCACTGCAGCAGCCACAGGACAGGGCAGGGGCACAACCCACATCAGCCTTTTCCCTGTGAGCCAGTCCTGCTCACAAATCCAGGCCCAGCCTCCAGAGCAAACACAGCTCTCTGTTCTTCTGCAGGAGGGGAAGAACTGAGATGTGATCCCTGCCAGAAGGTGTTTATTGCTCGTGTCACGGGCGCCGCGTGTGACACCATGAACAAGCGTCGGTCACCCTGAAGAGTTTGCACTCTGAGTAAGAGCACAAAAAATGCTGCCACAGGCAGGAACACTGCTCCATCCAGACCTCCCACAGCTGCCAGACCCTGGCTCCTTGCTCAGGCAGGAGGGAGATGCAGGTGTTTCCTGAAGGGGTGTTTTGAGCCCAGCCCCAGCACCTCGCTGTTACCTGAGCAGGCACAGTCTGGCAATGCTCAGCAGCAGGAGTGCTCATTTCTTCCTGAACACAGAAGGACTCTTGGAGTCTGAGTCCATGTGGCCCCAGGAACACATTCAGTGACTTTCAGCTCCCTCTCAAGTCCTCCAGAGAGCTTCCAGGCAGGAAGACAAACAGCAAGGACAAAAAAAAAGACATTTTTCACTTCAATTCCCAGGAAGGTGATTGACGCCCACGCAGATTAAAAGCCAGATCCAGGAGGATATTTCAGTGTCCACAGAGGAGACAGACACTGTTCTAAACGGTGTCCTGACTCACCTACAGCCCTGGAGTACAGGGCTATCAGGAACTAAATACAAAAACATGGTCTTAGTTCAGATCTTTAGCCAAGCTAAAAGACTTCTCCTTTATTTTAATATCACACTCAAAAGGTCCCTATAAAAGAAAAACCCAAACCTTCCCTCAGCCATATTTTCAATTTATTTAGGGGTTTTTCCTCCCAGCATCAAAACAGGAAGAACCTGAAAACAAAGCCAGTAAAGACATATTTGAGGATAGTGAAGTTTTTTAGCTCCAATGATGCTTCTCCCTGTGGAAGGCAGCAGGCATCTTGCACTCCTGCTAACAGCTCAGGAAACCAGCAGCTGGCCAGCTGTGAGACACAGCTGGATCCCTGCTTCTCCCAGCATCCCAACCTCTCCCAGAAAAATTAACCCAAAGGATGCTGAGATTCCTGTCATGCTGGACAGAACCCTCTGAGAGCCAGGACCGCTCCACAGATTCCCAATCAAACATTTTTGGCTAAAAATGAGGATCTTGGATATCCTTCTCTCCTGGGGATCCTTTCTCAATCTGAAACCTCACAATTAGTGCTGACCCTCCACTTTTCTGAGAAATGGTGTCCCTCCCTTCTTCCTAAGTGCTTTAGCTGGGGGAATGTGAATCACAGACAAGGCTGTCTGCTTCTTTGGACTTTCCAGCTTCTTTGGGCCAGTGGCCAAGTTAGAAATAATAGGAATATGACAAATATAAGCAGACAGCTCATTTCATTAATGATTTAAAGTGGGGTTTTAATCAGATGATCCCATAATTCAACTCCTGTCCAGACAAGAAATCTGGTATTCATGGAGTGAAATCTTCCCATCTGTGCTGAAATCATGAAGGGCAGAAACTTTTAGAATTTAAAAAGAAGAAGAAGGAAAAAAAAAGGGATGTTAAGAGCATTCACTATAGGGTTTCAACAGCAGTGTCTGGTGCAGCCCTTATCTCAGTCAAACCAGTTCTGCTCAGCATTAGGTGAAATGCAAATCGGCAATCAGTGTGAGTCAAGTGCCTCTGGGGCAGGAATCCACCAGGGAAAATCATTGGTTATGGGGATGGATTTGCTTGCTTGGGCAGACACAGCTTTACCTGTGAAGGGAGGAGAGAGGCAGCTGTAGCTCATCTCTCTGTCCCCCACATCAATAACATGCAACTACTCGATTTCCATCTCCAAGGCCAGCCTATCCTATTGCCACCATTTCCAGGGAAATCTTCCTCTCTCCACAGGAAGAGGAGAAAAGTTCACCCCATGAATGTGGGCTGAGGTGGCCACTGCACAGCAAAGGCAGCTTCTGGCTTGGAGCTGCTCTGTTGGGCCATCACCACTTGGTTAAGGTGCTGTAAATTAAATTGCAAAGATCACATGCAGCTCTTGGCTGAGGGCAGAGAATCTGGAAACCAAACGTTGGTGGCTGGCCCTTGACTGGATGTTACAGCCAGGGGCACCTGGAGCCTCCTGAGCTAAAAACAAAGCTTTTCCTGTCACAATCCAGGTGATAAATCACTGGGAGGTGAAGGCAGATGGGTCTCCCTCACACCCACCACCCTTCGTGCCCTGCCAAAATCACAGCAACACTCCTGCTTGCTAAATCCAACCCTCATCCCCTCTCCCACCAGCACAGCGTGGGGAAAAGCTTTGCCTTCAGGAAAGACTACGTGACTAATGAGGTGTCAAGGTCACTCCCAAGGCTGGTTAATGATTAATAGCTGGGGTGGAAGTGCCAGCAATCACTGCTCCCCTTGGGTCAGCTCAGTCCATGCTGGGAACCCAGACCCAGCAGGACATTTCTCCAGGCAGCCTTGGGCTGTTTGGGTGGGGAGGAAAAAGCAGGGCTCAGAAAGGGGACAGGGGAACATTTCAAACCCCCAAAGCATGCTCTGAATTCAGGCTGCTTTGGCTTTGCCCGGGTTTTGGCGTGTGCTTGCTGAGCCGTAGTCACGGTAATAAAAAAAAAACCCCAGTGAAATGACTAATGCTCTGTACAGCTTTGGGAAAATAGGAAGCAGCTGTGGCTCCAGCCTTTCCAGGCTGAAAGGCCTAATTATTGGGAATGCTTGGACTGGCATTAGATGAGGTAAACCAGGGGCTGTTGAATTGCTTTCATTGTCTCCACTATAGTTGGGCATCTGGGCCCAAGTAGGTGCCATTTTTTGTTTGCACAGAGGGCAGTGGTTAACTCTTGTTTTGCCCAGAGGAGGGAAATTCAACACTGGAGTTCCCTCGTGTGGCTCATCAGCTACAGCTCAGGAACAGTGGCTGTCCCTGCTGAGTGATTGTCCAGAAGTTCAGCACTCAGCCTGGGTAAGCTGTCTTCTATTTCTCTGTGGCAAGAGGAGAAAAAGCAGCTTTTATGCCACAGGAAAATCATGGTTGGGAGGATCAGCTATGGGGCTTGTCTTCTCTCTCGTGTTGTCACACACTCAGAGCTGTAAGACCTTCCTCCAACCCATGCTGGGTGTGCTGGAGCACGGTGATGAGGGCAGGGAACAGGATATGTACTGTGGGGATGGGAAAAGAGGAAAAAATACAGCTCAGCTCATCCTCCTGCTCCAAGTCCTGTGAGGTCCAGGTTCAGGAGCTCAGTGTGGCCCTCAAGCCAAGGACAGAGCTCTGCCCAGACATGCCTGGGTGACCACAGAGAGCACTTCAGCCTTCTTGGAAAGAGCTGTTGCCTGGCAGCTAAAATTACGTAAAGCAGGCCTTGAAATAAGATGCTATTTCTGATCATGGTGGGCAATTAAACATTGGAACAGCTTATTAGGGAAGCTGGCAACCTTGGCTTTACTTAATGTCTTTGAAATGAGCTGGGTGAGTGGCTGGGCTGGGCTCAAGCTCCTGTGGCCATGAGCTGCTGCTCAGGTGCTGCACTTCCAGCAAGCTCCTTCCCATGGGTTTGGGAATCAGGCAAACACATGGATTGGCCCTCGTGGCTTCAGCCACCTCCACTGGCCAGAAAAGATCTCCTGTCCATGCTACAAGATCCTCAGGATAGACCTTGAAATGGTTTTTGAAGGGCTTTTTCAGACTTACTGGATGAAAACCTGAGATGGGGCATTGGATGGGATGGACTGAGATTGTGTTCCTCTCCTCAGGGTCAGTGGCTCTGGAGGTAAGAGGAGATTTCCCTGGTTTAAGAGGGGCAGCTTTTCCCCTTTTTCCATGAATGGCTGCCAGGGATCACCACACCACGGGTGTGTTCTGCTCTTTGCTGGTGGGCTGGGATGCTGAGGATGCTGAGCCTGTTCAGGGTTCACCTGAGTGAGGATATAAGAGCCTGGGATGAAGAGATGGGTTAATGTTAATGAAGGCCTCTCAAACTGTGAGTGCTCTACAGCCCAGGAGAGGTTTTGAATTCCCCATTCAGTAAATTTAAAGGATGCAGAAACCTGTGTTCACCTAGCCAAGGAATGTCTCAGGCTCTGAAAGAGCAATGACCATTTTGCCCTGTCTGAAAAAAAAGCTGACCACTGTTTCCTGGATCCAGCTCATCTGTCTGTTGAACACTGGAAATTCACCCCATCTCCAACCACCATCCCAGGCCTTACTTGAAACAGACCTCTGGCTTAGTGTGACTTCTTATAATCTGTGCCTTCTCTTCCTGGCCATTTCTGGCATCTCAGACTTAGTATTTGATACTTGGTCATTCCCAGAAAACCACTGAGGCTGGGAGCTTTGTCTTTCAGCTCCTTGTGAGGAGGGGCCTTGCACTAATCCTCCAGTCTTTCCATTGTTCCTAACATAAAAGCAAAAAGCACAAGGAAATGCCAGGTTGCTGGGAAATAACCACCTAGCCCTCAATCTGTATCTCATCTCCCCCTTTGAATTCCTTAGAGGAGATCAGATTTAGAAGAGAAGGCATCTCAAGATTTATCTCCTCTGACTTTGACCAGTGCCTGCAGCTGCATTTCCACCTGCCATAAATTCCAGCTCAACACCTCACTCCATCCAGGAAATATTGCTCATCTCTCCACACTGCTCTTCATGATCCCCTCTGTTCATCTCTCTGCTGGTGGTGTTCCAGCAGCCTGATCTTTGAGCAGATGCTCTTGGAAAACTGATTTGTAAAAGCAGATCCCTTTTTTTCCCCCAAACTGCTGCTATTTCTGAGTCCTCCCTCTAAACTTTTACCAGCTGACTGCCTGTCCTGGGAACGATGGAGCTGCATTGTCTCAGCAAACTTCTCACAATGGAGGAACAATGAATGTACTGACAATTAAATCAGAACTTTGACTTCAGCCACAGCTCCCAAGTCATGCAGTCTGAGTTTCCACACTCACCAGGCTGGCTGTGGAGCCCAGAGCTCAGCAGTGGCTGGCTCTGGAAAAGGCAGAGCCACTTGGCTGAAGGTGGGGCTGGCAGGCCTTGCCTTGGTGTCCTACAGAGAAGGTCAGAGCACTCACGCAGCTCCTGGCTGGATTCTTTCCCAGCAAGTCCTTCTTCTCCAGGATGTCTCTGAAAGCAGGAGGCTCTTCCAGGCAGGGAGGATCTCTGCAGGCTGAGGGCAGCCCTAAAACACTCAAAGCTTTCCCAAGCAGCAGCAGAGGCTGTGCTGCAGGAAGCTCTCCCTGAAATCAGCCCTGTGACCAATAACAAACTCTTGCTGTGCAAACTCTCGTCTCTGAAGATCCATGAGGAAAAAACAGGCACAAGAAGCTGTTAAAAACCTTCTGCATACAAAACCCCCCTGCACCAGCACTGTGCTGGTGTGGTGCCAGGTGCATTTCTGTCAAATAATAAATTTCAGCTTGCTGCACACCTCCTTCAGAGGTATCCATTGCACCTCCAGCCCCTCTCCGTGGGGTTTTTGGCAGCAACAGCACGGAGCCATCTCAAGGGAAAGGTGAGCAGGTAGCTTGCCAATTCATCAGGAACAAATCTCTCCTTTCTTTTAGTTCTTTCTCCTGTGCTCAAAGGGAGAGATTCCTGGCTCAGCACCAGCATTGCATCCAAAGGCAGGGCTTCATGCCACAGTGAGGGCAGGAGGTGCTTGCAGAAGGAAAGCAAAGCCTCTTTAGTTCCTCTTCCTGGTTTCCAGGGAAGTGGTTCAAGTTTTAACTAACTTCTAATTACTCACCACCTCCATGAAAAATGTTACCAGCCTCTTCCACATCAGCATTTTAACAGAGCATGATTTAACCCCCATGGCTGCAGGTTAAATAAAACCAGAGCTGAGACATCAGGGAGGAGAGAAACTGTGTTTGTTCACCTGTGCAAGTGCATCCCGAGGAGCACTTGCTCTTCAAAAGCTTGCAGGAAGGAGAAAAACTTAAAAAAAAAAACAAAAACAAAAACAAAAAACCCAACCAACCAACCAAAAAACCCCCAAACCCCCAAAAACCTAAAAAAAAAAAAGAAAAAAAAAGAAAAAAAATTGCATTTCTTCAGCTGAAGCTGAGGAAAAGGCCACAGCTTCCTGTGTAGAGCCTGGAGGAAGAACAGGAGAGGGGGTTAGAGACTGGGATTTATCCATCTTCTCTTGGGTATCTCAGTTTCAGCTGCACAGGTCTGAGGGGGGCTTCCCCTGGGTGGTTCCCCTCATCCTGGTGTTTGCTCTAGGGCAGATCCAGTGAATCTTGGACAGGAGGGACTTGCTGTTCTCTTGGCCTAACAGGAAAACCCCTGAGTGGAGAGCCCAGTTTGCCACACTTCCCTCCCACTCTCAGAGCGTGGGGACTCAGTCCCATCCTCTGTGCCCCAAGATTGTGCCAGCATGAACTGAGACAAATACAAAAAACAAAACCTCCTTTAAACCCAAGGTCCAGTGCCCACCTGACCCATCCTTCTCCAAAAACAAGTCTAAGAGTTAGGATTTTTGCTGCTGCACATAACAGTTTTACATTTATTGTAAGAATCCACATGTGTGTATGTGTGCAAGACAAAGAGCAGCTTTTCCCTGGTGCACAGTTTAATGAGTGCAGTTGAATAAGCCCTTGCCCTCAGGACCTTTTTTTGATGGTGATGGAGCAGGGGAGATGCTCTGCCTCCACTCAGACCAGATGGAGAACTGGTTCCAGGGCATTGGCTTCCCAGTGGGAAGTGGCAAGATTAATATGAACTACCAAAAAGAAGGGACTGCTTCAGTTTTGCCCCAGTTCAGACCTGCAAGCATGACATCAAGCTTGGGAAGAGAAACTCAGGACTCCCAAAAACCCCCCACAAAGCAACAAATCCAGAAACCCAAACAGGTTTCCATTTTGAATTGCTCATGAAGAGCCCTGGACCTAAGCAGGTGCTCTGTGGGTGACTCTGCATTTCCATCTCTGGCCCAGTGAGATGTAGAAGGTTTATTTGAGATGTAGAAGGTTTATTCTGAGATGTAGAAGGATTCTTCTGAGATGTACAAGGTTTATTCAGGGGGAAGTTTTGTTTCTCAAGCAGCAAAGGGAAGCTCATCCCTTGTAAGCGCGGGCTGACACAACTTTAATGAAAGACACCCGACCTGTGTCAAAACAAAAGGGGATCAATGAACCCAGCCCAAGCTTCCACTGGGATGGGTGCTGAGCCAGGCTGGGAGTTGCCTTTTCTGAGCTTTAAGGTCTTGGAAAGAGCCCAGGAGCTCCTGTCAGTGGAACACCAACACCACACACCTGTTTGGTGGCAGTCACCCACAGCAGTGTTACCCTCCAGGCTTGTGCTGACACCTCACCCCAGGTGTGTTTGTCACTGTCACTGTGTCATCCATCCCTTCCAACCCTGAGGAGGCTGTGAGGCTGCTCATGGTTCTCCTGTGACTTTGGAGGAGCCACTCAGCCTCTCTGGACAGAAATAAAAGCAGAGGGGGCAGCATGTCACCTGCACACAGGCAGGTGAACAAAACATCCCTGAAAACACTGCAAAAACACCTTTAGGCAGAGTCACTAATCCTGGACAACCTTTTCCACCTGGAGCTGCCAGTGGGAGTTTTTGTGTGAGCACCAGGAAGGGAACAAGGCATCGGAAAGAGTGGGATGGGTGGGACAGCAACAAAGGACAATAATTCAGGCTCTAGCACACTCCCAAAGGAAAGATGGGTACCAAGATGGTCTCTCTAACCCAAAAAAGAACATGATTTCCAGCACTGCCCGTTTCCTACCCTGTGCAGCTGTTTTTCTAAGAGCAGCTTTAAATAAAGGGCCAGGCACAAACCTCTCCTTTCATCCCAGGGCATGGCAACAGGACATTTTTAGGTGGAAGAGGTCGACTGCTCTGAATAGCTCCTTCCACAGGAACTGCCCAGGAGGGAGCCCAACCATGCAATTTAATGTCCCCCACGTGCCACATCCTTGACGTGGATATAAGGTAATAACAAGTTCCCCTGTTACTCTACCCAGCACTGCCTCAGATAAGGCTGGAGGGGCTCAGATAAAGACAGATAACAAATGAGAGGGTTTCTGTTACAAGCAGAGATCCTTGGAAATCAAGGCAACTGAATTGGATGCACATCACTTGATGCCTGGGCTTCTTAGAGTGAAAGAGGCCAAAAAGACTTTAAATTACAATATTCACCCATTTCTGCATCCCTTTCACATCCAGAATGGGTGGAAATACAGTAGAAATGTACCATCATCCAGGATAAACCATAATTTGGCCCATTTTCAGGTTGTACTATATAGAGAGAGAGATCATGAGAGGAGAGGTTTTAGTGAGCTGTGGGAGAGTTTCCCCTTGTGACTGAAGGATCTGTTCCTCTGAGGGGACAAGAGAAGCTGAAGAATATACATGAATAAACAAAGAGCTGGGGCAGAGATATTTTGGGTGTGGTGTGGCCACACCGGAGCCTTTCCTCGGGCAGATGGACAATTTGAAATTTCTATTTTCACACATGGAAAGCCCAGCCTGTGGCTTGTGTCAGCCCAGTGAGGATCTCAGAAGGCTGGCACAAAAATGCCATGAAGGAGGGACCTTGAGGAGGGTCAGTGGTGGCACAAGTGCTCCCCAGGGGTGACAGAAACACAGCTGGGGCAGGTAGCACCAAAACTTTGGCTGTGCCCTGAGCTCCCTTCACTGCACTGAGCATTTCAGGGCTCTGCTTCCCAGTGGGTCACCACATATTTAACTCTGTGGAAACTGAGGGAAGGCTTTCAGTCCAGCAGGATGTGCCCAGCACAGAGCAGAGCTCCAGCACAGAGCAGAGCCCCAGCACATTTCCAAGCATGGGGCAGCTGTTCAAGGCAGCCCCCTCCTCAGCTGGGGATGGATCACCACAGGATGAGTGGTCCATAACAGAAAAGATAACAACTTCCATGCTCAAAGCCCAGAAAAAGTTGCACAGTTCCATTGAAAGGACCAGGAGACACCATGAACATCTTCAGCATCCCTGGCCATGCAAGAGCAGGGATTTATTGACTCAGCCTAAGCAGAAGCCCCAGGATACAGGAGGAGGCAGGATATCAGGGTGACAGTGCTCACAGCCATGGCACAGAACCTTTGCTCCCAGCTGGGGGACCTTGGCAACTTCTGCCTCAAAGTCCTGCCTGGGAAAAAGCATCATGAGACCGTGTCTGGCAGCGAGAAGGGAGCTGGAGGAGGATAAAGGCATCTTGTTTGTGCAGGGAGGAGGAGGAGGAGGGGAGGCTCACCTGGCTCAGCCAGGAGGAAGGTGAGGGAAGGCGGTTATAGGGGTTTTCCTCTGATCTGCCCGTCCTTGCACTGCCTTCCACCTGGCATCGCGGGGGAAAGGTAAAACCCCGCGGAAGAGGAGAGCCGGTGCCCTGCGATTGTCTAATCTCTGCTTTGCAGGCTCTAATCAGCCCATTTAGCTGCGGTGTGTAAAAAGCACCTGCATGATTCACCATCTAAGTGCTGCTCTGGCGGGGCCAGTTTGCTCCAGCTGCTCTAACACTTGTTTACATCTGCGTTAGGGCAGCCTTGAATAAGAGCGAACCTCCCACAGATGCTAATTCATATCAGCTCTCCTTTGTGTTAAATATTTATGTTCCTAATAGGCACGCCTAAGAAAAATACTGGCAAGTGAGCCTGCAGCTCCAACTCCATTACAACTCAATTTTACCTCAGTGCAACTCAAAGGAGCAGGATGAGAAAACATTCTATTTACAGAGCCCGGCAGCCCAGCAGCCCGACCATTAGCAATCTGTCGATCAGATGACAATAAAACCCATCGATGAGAACTTCCAAAGACTTTCCGTGGCTGCCTGCACCCATAACTGAGCCCCAAAGGCAGGCGAGCTCTCGGCAAAATCCCCACGGCAGCAAAACACGAAACAATCCAGGCCCGAACAAAACGCTGTGAATTAATTGGTGGCTGCACGAAATCAAAGCCAGCCTGTGCAGAGAGCTAAAGGAAAAGAAGTGTCCTGGGAGCTGATAAAGAGCCCGGACGGGTTCTTGGCAAGCTCAGAGCTGCTTGTTCCAGCCCCAAACGATGCAAATCAGGGTGGGCTCCTTGCAGGACGCACATCCTGGCTTGTAACAGGGGAGGGTTATTATTATTATTATTGTTATTATTATTTAAAGTATGAAGCATATTAATTTTTTGTTTGGTTTAGGTTGGGTTTTTTTTGCTATCCCACATCACAAAAGTCATTAAACAGTTCTGGCCCTATTAAAGCTGGTGCAGGGAGGCTGCTTACCTGGCTGCCGAGTGTCCTCGCAGGTGTCCCTTCTCCACCAAGCCTTTCTCTCCTCTTCGCCGAGTTCCAGGGCACTTTTGTTCACTGTTCTGCTACCTTGTCAGCTCGGGAACAGCACTGTTCGGTAATTCAATCCTCTACTTAACCGCAGAGACACTCCTACCCGGAGATCACACCCATTCCCAGGCTCACGGAGGGACAAAGAGGGAGCCGGTACGGGAGAGTTTCAACCAACTCTGTTTGCATCAAATGTCCGGCACTCTGAATGCACTGAATAATGATTAAGTGCTGCTTTCATTAAAAACCTGTTTTGTCCAGGTTTAGGAGGGCACAGGAGGGATAATTTTTTTTTTTCCCTCTCTTTTCCCGGCCTCTGTGAGACAAAGCAAGGTGCGGTGCAGCTCTGGGGCCAAAGAGTCCCAGCTCCAGCCGCTGGCTCTGACTGTCCCGAATTTTGGCAAAGCTGTTCCAAGGGGAAAAGTGTCCGGGGAAGATCCCTGCCCTTCCCTGCAAGGCCGAGCTGGGTGTGTGTCCTTGTGCTCACAAGGAGCCCAGGGCGATGGGGAGCAGGGGTGAGGATTAGTGACTGGAATGGGGATGTAACAGAGCATTGGAGTGTTTAACTGGGCTGCCCTCCCAGGACTGGAGTAATGATAAACCAGACAGCCCTGGCAGCGTTTGCCAAGCCTCCTTCAGCAGCAGAAAGCTGCATGTGTGGACACTTGTAGCTTATTGCTGAGAGAGGAATTACCTGTGAGGGATGGCTGTAATGTCACAGCCACTGAAAGCTGCCTGATGTCACTGGCTGGGGATGACCCGAGGGAAAACCATCTCCAGGCATTCCCAGCAGTTCCTGCCTGCTGTGTGCATGGTGCTGCTCGCTGCTGAGGGAGGGAACATCCCTGTCTGGAGAAGGCACCCCTTGGTACCTTGTCATCAGCCAGCAGCTCTGCTTTTGGGGAGCCCAGGGCTGTGTCCAGCCGTGCTCTGCAGCTCTCTGAGGATGGAGACTTTTGGGGAGCCCAGGGCTGTGTCCAGCCGTGCTCTGCAGCTCTCTGAGGATGGAGACTTTTGGGGGACCCAGGGCTGTGTCCAGCTGTGCTCTGCACATCTCTGAGGATGGAAATTTTGGGGGATTCAGGGCTGTGTCCAGCTGTGTTCTGCACATCTCTGAGGATGGAGACTACACACAACTTCTCAGGACTGGGAACAATCCAAGGCCTTCCCTTCGGATACATTTTTCTCTTGTCACTTCCTTAATTTTCTAGATTAGCCACCACAATCTGAAAATAAATATGAATCAGCTGGCCAGCTAAACCAGGTGGCTGAATAGGTTTAAACCACAGTTCCCACAGGTCTCATCCCCTGACCACTCTTAGACCTCAGGGACCTGTAATGGGAAGAGTGCCCAAAATACCGGTGACGCTGCCTCCACATCAGTGTGCCACTAACCACAGGGAGCTGCAAACCAGGGCGTGGGCTGGACCTGCTTGCTCAGCCTGGGTGTGCCCATTTCTGAGAGGATCACTGCAGACATCTCAGTTTCACGGTTTGAGATGCAAAACCAACTCCTAGCAAGTGATTTCTCCCTTTATATCTGCAGGCTACAGCTCATAAACCTGTAACAGCCTTCACCTTTCATTTTTCATTGTTTTAATTTCATTCTTTTCATTCCATCATGCTGAGTGTTCGTCTGTTGCAGAGGACAGAAGAACAATGTTTTGTGTTTCTTCCAGTCCACAGAGGATGGGGACTTGCAACAGGGTCTGCTTTCATCTTTGGAGCCCTCCCCAAGCCCACTGCTGGCCCCACACACCAGCAGATCTGGTGGGAGGCATTGGAAAGTGGGGTGAAAACACCTGGAATCTTGGAAGATCAGCACCAAATCGTGTTGTTTTCCCATTCCCCTTTTGCCACATGGACTCATTATCCCCAGAACCAAGAGTTTAATTGATAGTTGTGTATCTGGGTGCTTTTTGGTGCTGATGTCAATCAAGCCACTTCCATGGCTGTGGCTACAGGAATTTGAGCTCTGGGATGGAGCCTGTCATTCCTGTACCCACAGCTTTGCTAATGCACTTCAGGCTCTCACTCAGGTGATGCCTGAGCTGCCTGTCCTCTCCTCCTCTCCATTAGTGCCACAGTGAAAAAGCAGTAAATTATCCTGTTGAGCTTTTAAGGAGCCCAACTCTGCAGAAATATGTGGAAAGCAGTTTAGAACAGTCAATGCCAAGGGAAAAAGAAGATCTTCATCATAAAACATGGGCTCATTTAGTGCTGAGCTGTAGGCACTTTTGCTTCCTGCTGATTCTGGTCATGCCATGGGGTTATAGAGCAGAAAACATTATTTCCAAGCAGTTTAACTCAGCAGTGGTGGGAAACAGCATAGCCTGACTTGCAGATCTGAAACCTGATCTGAGATGTCCCTGTCCAGCTGTGCTTCCCATGTGCACAGCTTGATGCACTCTGTCCTGGTCCTAAGCCTTGCTCTGGCATTCCCAGAGCTCAGAGACCTCGTGGTTTGATAATTTTTTCGTGCATGCAGGTGGCAGATGAGGCTGTTTGCAGTGTCCCAGTGCAAGCCCAGGACACTGAGAGCATTTTCACAGATCCACACTGGGGTAAATCAGACGCTGCTGGGAGGAAGAGTGCAGAACTGCAGACTCAGGGTTTGGCAGCAGAATGGCCCAACATCTGCCTCAGCCTGGAGCATCCCACATGCCTGGGGACAAGGTTGACATTGTGCACGGGGGAAACAGGCTCTGCCAAGGATGTGTTTGCAAAATGACACGTTGCAAAGGTATTTCCAGCCCTCTTTTGGGTAGGGAGCTCTGGGAGGAAGAGGGAAGGGCCAAGCCCTGCAGATGAGATAACACAGCAGGGCCTCATGCCTTGGGAAAGCAAGGGAAGGAGTTAAAAAAAATCCCACAGGCTGCTGAAAACACCAGTGCTTCACCATCAGTCTGAGGTTAAAGATTCTGACCTATAATAGCAAAAGCTCTGCATGAATTTCTGAGAAGCTTTCAGGAGAACTTTCCTTGACCCATAACCCAAGCAAGTGACATTTCAGCACACATCCCTCACGTGGCCTTGCTCAGGCACTTTTCTGTCCTATAAAATTGTGATGTACAAATGAAAATCTGCATAGTGCCTCTTACAGGTGTAACTGCTGATCTGATGCAGTTATGTATATCAGATCTGATCTGATTAGGTTGTAACCTACTGCTCCCTCACCGCCTGTGCTCCTGGGTGTGGGGGAAGAGTTGAGAAGGCGATACAAATGCTTGTGTGCTGACTGCAAGATCACCTCTCAGATGAGATCTTATCGATCTCTACAACTCCCTGACAGGAGCTGGGGGTTGGTCTCTTCTCCCAGGTGACAAAAGAAAAGAGGAAATGGTTCCAAGTTATGCCAAAGGAGGTTTTGCTTGGGTATTAGGGGAAAAAAAATTTCTTCACCACAAGGGTTATCAAGCATTGGAACAGGCTGAGCAGGGAAGTGGTGGAGTCACTATCCCTGAAGAGATTTCAAAGATAGACATGTGGCACTTGGGGACAGGGTTTAGTGGTGGCCTTGGCAGTGCTGGATTTACAGTTGGACTTCATCTCAGGGGTCTTTTCCATCCAAAATGATTCTGTGATCCTGTTCTAGAGCTCTGTGGGCAGCACCTGCCAGGGCAGCACAGAGCAGCCCATGACAGGCACCAGAGTGCTGGTTAATGGTTAAACAGCAGCAGATGGGAATATCTTGGGCCAGGAGAAGGTGCCTGGGCATTCAGGTGAGGAGTGTGGCTGTGCTGCAGTGCACAGCTGTGCTCTCACACACCTCTCGAGCCACAGGGAGTGGTTGCATCCTCCTCTGGTCACCTCCTGTCAGTCAGTGGCTCCCAGCACACAGAGAACCCTCAATCCTCCTCAGGAGCTCTCTCAGCACAGCCCTGGGGCTGGGCACAGAGCCCTGGGAGCTGCAGACACTCTCTGGGGAGGCAGGGGCAGGATGGGCCCCTTCTAAAGGAAGGTGTGGCCTTGGCAAGCCAAGGGCATGAGGGTAAATGCTGATTTGGGGCAGGAGGAGCTTTGGCAAGAGCTCTGGAGATGCAGTTCACCCTTCCAGAGCCAGAAGCTCACAGCAGGTTAAGACAGGAACAGTCTCTGGCATGGGGGTTACAACACTCAGGCTGAGCAAACCTGTAGCTGTTGTTCCAATTTATTACTTGGCCATGTTAGTGCAAAATCCATTTAAAGCCATCCGTGTTGGGCTGTGGACTGGAGATATGGGGTTCTTGTGTCCTCAGGCTGATGGGCAAAATACCATCCTGAGAGAGAGACAGAGGTGGTGACTTCTTGCAGCATTGACAGCCAGATCTGGCAGGGCTTCTGGTCAGTCTTGAACCCTCTCCTACATCCTAAAATGTCTACAACCCATCCTTGAAGGTGAGATGCACAACTCTAAGTCTCTGCTAGCCAGGAGAAATACCTCAGTGAGTATAACTACAACAATACAGATGGAAAGGCTGTATCATGTCCTTTGGTCTGTCTGTGTGAGCTCTGGCTGGAGGTTTTGCAGAGGGACACACCAGCAGCCTGTTTCCCAAAATTACATTTGGGGAAATTACATTCTCCCAATCTTTGGGGAGGAGGTCAATTCCATATTTCTGCTGCTGAACAGCTCCTGCCTTGGAGCAGAAGAGCTGCCCTCCCCTTCCAGGAGGTGAATTAGCAGCTCCCTGGGTGCAGGGGAGGTGACAGAGGAGGGGCAGTGTCCCTGCCTGTGTGCACACTGCGGGCGTGGGCTCCCCGCGCCTCTCCCCGTTTAATCTCGGCCGCCGCTGCCAGGAATCAGCAGGTGCACTGAGGAAACAGGAGAGCCCAGGTGGGACCGTGACGTGGCAGCCCTGGCTGCCTTCCAGCCACAGCAGGAACGCAGCCCAGGGGCCCCAGGCCGGATCTGGATGTGTTCAGACCGTTGATTTATCTGGGGAAACTTCCAGAAGCACCCAAATCCCCAAGACCCCCTTGTTGCTGTCAAACCCTGCTCCTAATGCTGGTGGGCACAGGATGTTCTTTGGGTTATCTCACTATCTGCAAGGATGGATAAAGTTTTGTGCTAGGAAAATCTTAGGTTTGCTACTGCAGGAAATGAGCCTGCTTTTCCAGAATGCCAAGAAGCTTTAGGGAAGTGATTGGTGGCAGTGAACGGTCAGCTCCTGCTGAGCTTTAGGGAAAAAGAATGAGTCTGACGGGGTGAGTTTCATGTCAGCTTCACAGAGTTACCAAGGGGGAACAACGTGCAAGAAAACAAATCTGTGCTGCTCCTGTTCCTGAGTGTTTTTCTCAGTTGTACACAAGCCACAACTGGCTGAGCCCTTTGGAGTATCAGCTGCTGATTCTTGATATTAAATTACAATCTTTTAGGGATCTTAAATGGTGATTCAGGACTTAATCCCAGGAAAGGCATTGTGGGAGCCTTGCACTGAGGTGTTTTCCAGTCCCATGTCTGCCTCAAGAAGGTAGCAGGGATTATTGCTTGCCCTGATGGGGATGATAGCAGGGAGGGGGCACAGGATACACACAGAGGTTTTCCAACCAGGACCACTGGCAGGAGCTGGGTAAAAAAGGCAAAAACCTTTAATAACTTTATTACCCAGGTAATAAACCCAGATCACCCAAACACGAGCCTGGCAAGTTGGTAATGGTACCCAACATCCTCCTGATCTTCCTGTCACCACCCTGTCCCTCAGCCACAAAATCATTGAGGCTGGAAAAGAGATCTTTGAGTCCGTCCATGGACTCAGCACTGCCAGATCCTCCACTGAACCCTGTCCCCAAGTGCCACATCTACGTGGTTTGGAACACTTCCAGGGATGGGGATTCCACCACTTCCCTGGGCAGGCTGTGCCAGTGCCTGACCACCCTTTCAGCCACAGTATGGATCAGATGTTTCCCTTAGAGCAACGTGTACACCTTGAAGAGGGAGACAGTGAGAAAGGAAGATAAAAACCAGAGTGGATCAATAAAAATAAACACCCCAATGAAGAGAACAGTTTTGCAAATTGCTGTAGGGATAGTTTAGGAGGTTTTCCACAAAAACCTCAGGGGCTCTCTCGCAGCCCTAATGAAAACCTTATGAAACCCAGCAAATTCCAGCACACTTTGGTCAGGGTCATCGTGCAGAGCCTCTGCCATTTCCAGCGTCAGCTGAATCCAGCAGCAAGGAGACATTTCACAGGCAGGGGAGGCTCAGCCCTGGCTCTGGTTAATGGGTGTGTGAGCCTGACAAAGGTCAGCCCATGGCATCCTGTGGAGGAGGAAATCACTTGTGCCGTGGTAGTGACAACCCTTGAGGTTCAGGTTCCTTGGAGCTGTCCTTTCACAGGAATCACACCACGAGCAAGCAAGATGAGGGATTAATACCTTCTTCTAACACTGGAGAGGAGGCAAACAGAGGTTATTTATGCCTTTTGGACAAGATTACATGGGATATTCATGCAGGAACCAGAAGGTTGGCTCACTTTCCCCACAGCTCACCCCCACCCTGTAGGAGAGTTAGCCTGGGTTTCTCCCCTGCAGGGTACAAGGCTGCTTCTTTAGCACTCAGTAATCCAACTGGGTTTTAATCCCAATGGTTTTACTGTGGGTCAGGATCACAGGATGCTGAGGTAGCTCTGGAACATATTGGCTTTGCTGGTGAAGGCAGCTGGAGCTCTCACCCTCACTGTTTATTTCCTTTTTTCCTCATTTCCTTTTTTCCTCAGGCAGACCAGAGGTTTTCACAACTGTGGGAAGCCTGGTTGCTCCTGTTGGTGACAATACCCCGAGTGCCCACAAAATAACTCCACCCTCCCTTGCAAATTTAATTTTTAACCCGTCTCATTTCAGTGACCAGGCTGCACGTGGGAGCACAGAAAGGCACCATGTGCTGGGGCATGGGATGGGGGGTGAAATCCTGAATCCCTGCCTTTACCAGGGCTCACCAGCTTCTCCCATTGTTGTAAATTGTAAATTGTTAGGATCACAGGAACTGCCAGTCTGTGGTGCCAGTCTGGAGAGCAGAGGGGATGTCCTTGTCCTGTGTCAGGGAATCATGCCCTGGGAGAGAATCTGGGTTTTTCTTAGGGAGTTTTGAGTTTGTTCCCCAAAACAAAGCAAAGATTGCTCCAGGACAGATAGTCTGGCAGCTGAGCTGGGTTCATCACTCCTTCTGTTCACATCTGCTAAACAGAGCTGATGACTCCAACTCTGAGGAGGTGCAGGAGTGCAAGGACAAACCCTCCTGAGCCCGGGAACCTGCAGGCAGAGCCGAGGTTGTGCCTGCATGGCCAGGGGGACAGCGGGTGGCCAGGGCCGGGACTGCCCAGGCAGAGCCATTGTCTGCAGGAATGCAGCCCTGCCTGTGCCAAGCAGGAAGGAGCAGCAGAAATCCACCCACCACCCCTAAAGGCTGGGAAAGTGCCACCCTCCTGCAGTCACCCCTCCCTGATCCATGCAGGCCCCAAAGGGGCACGGTCATTGCCTGTGCCTGATGTCCTTCCTTGGCCCATTGCCCCCCATGTCAGGTGTTGGTCACATCAGGCTGCTGGAGGGAGCTGTGCCACCCCTGCTGCCAACAGCAGAGGGGTGCTGACCCCCATCACAGCCTGGGTTCAGCTGGTGGATGGACAGCAGGCACTCTGCTGGGTGCTGTGCACACCTCCCCGTGTGCCCCATGCACTTCTGCACATCATCTCCACCTCCTCCTTGTGGATCAGCTCAAGGATCACAAGCTGGGTGGGCTGGAGTGAGCTGGGTTAGCTGGGACCCACAGAACTTCTCAAAAATGGGAGATAGAATAGTTAAGGCTGGAAAAGGCTTCTGAGATCATTGAGTTCAACCATTAACTTGCCATGTTTACCACCAAACCATACCCCCAAGAATAAAATGCAAGTCTGATTTGTATTATTACAGCTTTTCAATGAGTGAAAAATTCAAGCAGCAATTTTTAGGCAACATCACAGTCTGTGGACTTCAGGGGCCTTATCAGAAATGATCTCCATGGAGTCCAAGGCAGAGCTGAACCCCCAGCTCCTGTGTCCCCTCTGGACCACATCTCCTGCTCTGCTGGCTGTGGAGTTAAAAACCAGCCACAGTCTTGGGTGCCAACAAGGAATGGTGTCCCCCAGCCACCCCCAGCCTGGGCATGACAGGCTGGTGAGGAGCAGCTCTGCTGCCTGAAACCCTCTAATTTTCATTGTAACGAGGCTGATACACCCAGTGCTTCCCAGGAACCTTTTGGGTTTATTCCGTGAGAGTAACTGGGATATTCACAGGGAAACTGCCCAGCACTGGCTCAGCTGAGCCAGGAGCCTTTTCCCAGGAAGTTCTGGTTCCTGTGTTTGAACACCAAACAAGAAGCTCACCTTACTTCCCTGGAGGAGGGACAGGAATCCTTCTAACACAACTGAGAGGTTGTCCTTGGGGCATCCCTGTGTCACTCCCCAAGAGGAATTGGCTGGATTCTTGTGTCTCCTTCCTACTTTTCCAGGCTCTTCTGAATAGCAGCCCTCACTCCAAGAGCTCACCCTGCAAAGGCCAGTGTTGTCTCACCTATTTTTGGCACGAGGGGGAAGCACAAGAAGTTGCAGAACTTGCCTCCCTTTACGCCCAGGGCTTGGCTGATTTGGATTAAACAAATTAAACCCAGCGGGGCAGATGGACACCAGCACACAACACAGCACAGCACAGCTCACCAGGCAACCTCCCTGCTCACCAAAACCCCCTGGGGACAGGCAGGGCTGGCCCCAGTGACAGCAGCACACACGTGGTGGCATCCATGTGCACTGGCACGTGGTGGGCCCTCCCCTGTGTCTGCTCACCTGCAGAGGCATCAGTCCCTTTGCAAACAGGGAGGAGGAGGAGGAGGGTGGCACTGAGGAAGGGCAGGGCACTCACACCTGAGCAGGAGTCCTGGCCCTTGAGGCAGATCTGCTGCACCTGCTCTGGTGGGTTTAGGAATCTGGGTTTAGGATGTTTTCTCTCCTCAGCAAGGATCTGGATGAGGCTGAGGATCAGGATGAGAGTGGGACTCGACTCCTCTTTGCTCAAAGATTTGCTGGGGAGGGCTTTTCCAGACCACATTCCTTCCATACAGAAATCCAGCTCCAGAAGAGGATTTTGGGAGAGGCCCTCAAACAACGCCTCCAGGGTTACATTCCTGTGCTGGTGGATGAATCATTTTCCAGTCCCACAAGGAAAGAACCCATCTCTGATGCACTGAAGGCCAGGAACCAGTCGAGGGAGGGGACTGGAACAGGCTGGACTGGTTTCCAAGCTTCAGGCAGCTGAGTGAAGCAAGGAGAGCAGACAGCACTGAGCACTGTGTGTGTTTGCACATCCCTGCCCGTCCTGGCAGCTGCAGCCTTTGCTCCTCATGGGAACTGCAGGGACACAGGGATTGGGGATTTGCAGGGAAACAGGGATGGGGAACTGCAGGGAGCACAAGGATTGGGGAACTGCAGGGAACTGCAGGGAGCACAGATTGGGGAACTGCAGGGAACACAAGGATTGGGGAACTGCAGGAATTGCTGCTCGGATAACCTGCCTGGGGAGCAAAGGACCTGGCATTTCTCAAGGACCACACTTTACAGGCAGGAAATGTGTGATCTGAACAACTGAAAACCCAGAGGTTTCTCGGGAACATTTTTGCACTTTACAGAGAAAATGGTGATTATTCAATAAAAGCCCACACCCCAGCTCTCAGCCATTTCAGCCAAAATCCAAACCATTTCAAATCTCCAATGACGCAGGCTTGAAGTTATTTCCTTACATCCCCTTTCTTCTCTCCTAAGTCAGCCTTCCCAGCTGGATTACACTTCCCCAAGTCTCTAACACTCTTCACTGGGATGCTTTGCATCTCACACTCCCTGAAAGCAGAGCAGCAGCAGGTAGGTCCCTCCTGGCTGCTGGGAATTTGCACAATATTTGCTTTTGAAGGCGAGTCCAGATGCATCTGTGCCAGAAAATTCCAGCTGCAGATGGTTTTGTGGTCCCAGGGATGCAGGGGTGGCCAGAAGCCTCACTTGCAGCATGGTGACAGTGACAAGGTGTGTGCTTGTCCAGATCAGGGGTGTCCCCACGTAGACAAGGGAAATGGGAAGTGTGAAGGATTCTGAAGAGGACACACAGCTCCTGCCCAGCCATGGCTGGGTCTGCAGAGCTGTGTGCTGCTGGAGCCCAGTGGCTGGGATTGTTGTTCAATATCTTCACTAAAAGGAGCTCACAGATGCTACAGGTGTCTTGATTTGGCATTCATGTTGGAGAGGGGGGAGGTCAGAAAAGGTGGGGAGAGGTGGAAGGGAAGAGAAANAAGAGAAGAGAAGAGAAGAGGAGAAGAGGTTTTATTTGGAAAGGTTCTACAGGAATCACCCACTCCAGCTGCAGCATGTGCCCTTGCAGCAAGGATGTAGCTCTATGGTTGTCCTTACACATTGCTGAAATCTCGTTTTTGTGTTGAGAATTAATCCTTCTTTTTGATGTGACACAAATCAGACATCCTGCTGAAAGCCAGGCATTTATCCTGGTAACCACTTTCTCCCTCTGCTGGAATCCTAGGGTGGTTTGAGTTAGAAGGGACCTTAAAGATTGTCTAATTCCAACCCCCTGCCATGGGCAGGGCCACCAAATGAGAGAAGAGCCTCTCTTTGTGATGTTTTTCTCCCACTGTGCTTTCCACACTCTGTTCTGTGGCAGTCCTGGCCCACTTTATCTCTGATTTCTGTCCTAGAGCCCACTGGCACTGACCACAGCTCCCATGGAAGCCTCTCTGGCATCCAGCAGAGCAGCAGCAGCACTTATTTCCCAGTTTTTATATGACTCCCCTTTTGAAAATCCCCTTCCTCAAATGAGATGGGATTTTTGGTGGGGGCAATGGTTTGTTATTTTAAACTGTGGTTGTTTTTCCTTCTGCAGCACAGCACAGGTGATCCAGCCAGACCTTGTCATTCATTGCACAGGATCATTCAGTCTTGAAATGTGGAAAAGATCTCTGTGATCCATGAGTCCAATCTTTAACCCAGCACTGCCAAGCCCACTAAACCTTGTCCCCAGGTGCCACATCTACACATCTTTTGGACACTTGCAGGGATGGTGATTCTACCATTGCCCTGGGCAGCCTGTTCCAATGCCTGACCACCCTTGTGGGGAAGAAATTTTCCTCAATATCCAAACAAAACCTTCCCTGGCACAACTTGGGGGCATCTCCTCTTGTCCTATGGCTTGTTACACGGGAGAAGAGACTGACTCCCCCTTCATTGCCACCTCCTTTTATCTCCCTGCTCTCTGTTCATGTATTTGATCTGCTTGGATTCCTCACTCAAGGACATCTCCTTGCTCACATCTCTGATTTCAGTCATTCCCAGGGAAAACTCTCTTCTGCTCCTCATGGACATTGTTCCTCTGTGGTTTCAGAGGACACCCTGACACCCTTCCCTGGTTTGGCTGGGGGAGCATCAGTCAGGTGTGGCTGTATCCAGGATCCACTGACAAACGAGGTGATTTTGGAGCAGTGTTTAACACAGGGCTTTGCTTCCATCCCCCTCCAGGTCCACAGTTCAGTGCACACAAATCCTTGCAGGGAAGGGACAGGAGTTTCCTCTCCTTGGGGAAACTGCTTCAAGAAATGATGCTTGGAAAGCCCCTCCAAGCCCTTGGGTAGCTGAGCTGGAGACAGGAGGGTTTAGTTCTTTCCAGGGGGCTTTGGGCTTAACTAAAGCATGTTTTTTCCCCCAGATTTTCTGAAAGCAGCAATTCAGGTCAGGCTGGGGGAGCTGAAGGATGAGCAGGTTACAATCCTCTGGTGCAGACAGACATCAGCTGGGGCAGGTAACCCCAGGGAAACACTGACCTCAGCCTGCCTGGTGGGAGGTGTCCCTGCCCATGGCAAGGCTTTGGAACGGGATGAGCTTTAGGATCCCTTCCAACCCAAACCATTCCATGATTCTCTGAGTGACTTTTCAGCCATTCTCACCCACCTTGGGCTGACCTGAGATGAGAGAGGTTTCTCCCACCACCGTTTTTCCCAGCAAGCAGGCACCTGATGTTATTTTTCCCCTCTCCTGCACGTTTTCCAGCTCACACAGGCAGGGTTTGGTGCAGGGCTTTGAAGCTGCTGCGGATCTGAGGGCAGCTCCAGTGCCTGACAGCTTGTGCTTCCCATCCTCCCTCCTCCCTCAGCCTCAGTCAGTCATTCTCCCCTCCCACCTTGCACTGTGCAATTTTAAACAGAGCATCGGGATAAGCTCTGAACATTTAGGAAAACAGGGCTGTGCTTCCACACAGTTTACACACCTGGACAGGGACCATTTACAATTCAGCATCTCTCTCTCCCCTTCCCTTCCTTGAACAGTGGTTTAGGCTACCTGCAAGCTAAAATTGAATGTTCAGAGGCCACGCAGAGCTCACTGGTACAGTAGCAGCCTTAGTTTTGCCATCTCTGTGTTTCTTTCATTACAGCAGTGCAGCTCTTTTTTAACAGCCTCAAGGCTGTTGGTTGATAAAAGCAGTAAAGCTGTAGCTGCTGCTCACTTAAGGAAAAAAAGGAAATAAAATAATAATCACAGAATTGTTATGAACTTTGAAAATGCTGTTGAAAAAAAATGACTTTTTTTCTGCATTGTTCCAGAGCTGCCATAAAATAGGAGAAGGGAGCAGAAAGTTTGTAGGAATTGACAATGGTGAGGTTTGTTTTGATAAAATATTGACATTTAAAAAGGTGACTCAGAGCACTTTGCCCCATCTCTAATTGCTGTCATTCTCAGCAGGGCCATGGCAGGTGGGATTTCTTAGAATCCCAGAATGGCTTGGGTTGAAAGGGACATTAAAATTCTTCCACTTCCATCCCCTGCCATGGGCAGGGACACCTTCCACTATCCCAGGTTTCTCCAAGCCCCATTCAGTCTGGCTTTGGACACTTCCAGGGATCCAGGGGCAGCCACAGCTTCTCTGGGCACCCTGAGCTAGAGCCTCACCTCTACAGGGAAGAATTTATTCCTAACATCTAATCCAAATCTTCTCTCTTTCAGTTTGAAGCCATTCCCTGTGTCCTGTCCCTCCATCCCTTGTCCCCAGTCCCTCTCCAGCTCTCCTGGAGCCCCTTCAGGCCCTGCCAGGGGCTCTGAGCTCTTCCTGGAGCTTTCCTTTCTCCAGGTGAGCACTCCCAGCTCTCCCAGCCTGGCTCCAGTCCCTGGAACGTCTCCATGGCCTCCTCTGGAGTCTCTCCAGCAGCTCCACGTTTTGGTTGTGTTGGGAGCCCAGAACTGCTCCCAGCACTGCAGGAGGGGTCTCACAAGGGCAGAGCAGAGGGGGAATCTCCTCCCTCCACCTGCTGGTGCCAATTTTTGAGTGGCAGCCCAGGATGTGCTCGTCCTGCTGGAGGATGAGCTGCTGCTGTCTTTATTTGCAGAGGTTCTTAATGATCCAATTTCTGCTTCCCTGATAATCACACATCAGTTCTCAGGAGGTACCTGCTCTAAAGCTCAAAATGATATTAGGGAAAAGAACCCACCATTATGACTAATTAGTGGCGCTGCTTCAACATTTCTGACTGTCTCCAGGATGGAGCTGATACCTATTTTGGTGGTGAGATCCCTAAAAATGGGTGACAGCACACAAACCCCAGTGCCTGTGTGATCCAGCCTGTCAGCAAGCACATCAAATTCATTATTTTAAAAAACATCACAACAAAGTGTCACAGCTGACAACCTGGTTATGAAAAAGTTAAAAGAAGAACTTGATTTTTTTTTTCCTGTAAAGTTGAAATTTAGAAAATCTAAAGCAGCCAGAAAATCTGGCTCCCTTTGCTGCCTGTAGCTGACTCATTGCAGGCAGATAAAAAAACATTTATCCCCCAGCACCCAAAGGCTTTCAGGAGAACAAGAGTGATGTGGAATCAAATGAGATGAGGCCACAACCTTTACAGAATAGAAAAGAAAATATATTATTTGTGGAATGGTTTTACCCCTTGGACAATGAGGTATAGATAATTTCCTTCCCTTTCATAGGAGAGAAGGTGAAAAGTGCCTGTGTCCCAACAGCATCCAAGGAACTGAGAGAATTCGAGGAGAAACTGGATCTTGGAGAGACCCAGAATTAACATCAAGCCATTAACTGGAGCCTGGCCTTTCCCCTGGCACACTCTAAAGGTCAAGAGATGCCTATCAAGGAATTTTTCTCCTTTTAATTTACATTTCCCATATTGGCTGGGTTACATTCATCAAGTTACACTTTCATCCTGCATCTCATGGGGAACATGGATTTGCAGATAATCTGATTTTTGCAGCTGAGAATGTCTTTGTTTTGCTAACAGAGATGCAGGAGCTTCTCTTTGAGCATCATTGCAGCAGCTTCCCCTCAGTTTCAACACCCCCAGTGTGGTTGGAGCTGCCTGTGATGGGCAGAGCTGGCTCCTAGGAAAGCCAGAAACTGGGCCCAGGCAGGGATCCCAGATGGGATTTGACTTTTCAGGCAGTCTTGCCCTCATGAATGAAAAGAGAGGCAAAAGAGGAGGGACCATCCAAGCCAGGAGGAAATAGCCAAGGGTGGATGGCTCCTCCTCAGCTGCTGGAGCTGCAGAGCACTCCTGCTTTGCCATGGTCACCCCATTCCTGGGGACAGCTGGCCAGGAGGGGGAGGATGATAAATGGGAATCACAGAATCAAAGATCAAAGAGATCCTGATGATCTGGTCCAGCCTCTCACAGAAAGGGAGCCTGGGTGAGCTTTTCCATCATTGTCCAGTCACACCTTGAAATCCTCCAGCTGTGGGGGCTCCACCACATCCCTGGGGCAGTTGTTTCCATGGTTCTCACTGTAAAGATTTCTTGTGCCAAGATAAAACCCTTTCTGGGGCAATTTGTAGCCATTCCTTGTTGTCTTCTCCATGGCTCTGTGTGAGGAGAGAGCCTCCATCCTCTTTGTAGCTGTGGTGAGGGGCCCCTGAGCCTTCTCATCTCCAGGCAGAAGGGACTTCCCTGCTCCAGTCTTTCCTCACAGGGCAGGCACTTCCAGGTGGGAAGGAGCCTGCCAAGAGAGCAGAAAGCCAAGGAGATGGGCTGAAAGGAGTGGCTAATGGCTTGGAAACCTCAACTTTCTCTGAAGAAACCCAAGAGTGTGTTGGGAATGGGAGAGCAGATACTGCAGTCACTAACAGGGATAGCCAGCCCTGAAGGTGTGGGATCCATTCCCTGGAAAGGTCCAACCCTTTTGATCCAGCCTGTGATGTCTTAAGGTTTATCTTCCCTGTATTTCATGTTCTGTGGTGCCCAGGGGTGCAGCTCTGAGCCTCACAGTCAGGGTCACTCAGCTCTGCACACAGCACCCACACAAAACAAATCCTTTTCCTGCTGCACACCAAGGACAACTGGGACAAGTTTGCAGCCCCAAAGCACAACCAACGGTGGCTGAAGGGAGAAAACAAGAAGGATGGGACTGCAGAACCTGGAGCTGCAATGGGACAATTCAACCCCAAGGTGCAAATGGACCAAAACTGATCTAAGTGTGAGACCTCGTGACCAGGTGTCCATTTTGTGACCATTTTGGGTCCACCTTGGTGTAGCCCTGGCCAGGCTCTTGTCCTGCCCAAGGTGTACCCTAAAGGCCTTTCAATAAATACCTGCTTTATTCTCCAGCTCTGTCCAGTGTCTGTTCCAGCTCAGCCTTCCCAAGGCATCACCTGGCCCCTCTCCCTGTGCCCCTCCTGCCCTGTCCCCTCGCCCCCACACGCTGGACACGGGCAGGGGGCGGAACTGGCACAGGGAATGTGTCTTGTCACACACCTGCCAGCTTGGCACCACTTCTATTTCTTCTCTTTTTTTCCTCCCCCTCCTGGAGATTCAACATTTGTCCACAGTTCTCCCCGTGTACTTCAGCCAAAGCTCAATTTAAAATGATGTTGCTTGGAAAAAAAAAAAGGTGAGCAGCAAAGTTTTGGAGGAAAAAACAGTTTAGTACACTAGGGGAGGTGTAAGGACTGAATTTAGAACTCAACTATTTGAGAAATGCTGATTTCTCTCTTTATTTTTCATGTGCTGATCGCATATTTCTGCATTTTCATGGGTGAAAAAATAATCAGTGACTAGAATGCTCATGACTACTTATCCTGTATCGAGGGGTGGAGCCACCGCTTCCTTTGTCAAAGAAAACTCAGGAATAATCGGGCGAATGAAGAAATTGCGTGTGAAGCACCAAAAGGGATTTTTGTACCTGAAGGGAGGTGCTCTCCATGGACCTGTGAAGCACAATCCTGGCAGGGCACTCAGACATCCAAAGCTGTGGTGATGCCCTTCCTTGAGATAATGTCTTTTAAAATTTCCTCTACGGCTCCTTTAAAGGGCAGCGCTGCACGGCTGCACCATCTCGTGGTGTGACCGGGCCCTGCATGGCCAGAGCCTTTAAAACCCTGTTTTTTTTCCAAGACTTACATCCCAGACACATCAAAACCAAATGCTGCCACTGCCAGACCATGCCACAGCTTGGGCCACCACAATCCACATCCACAAAAGCCTTCCAGACCTTTCCCCCTCAATGCTCCTTTTTGGGATGCAACAAAAATCCAATTGTTTTCCAAGCATCATCATCCCAAGTATTTTCCTGATCCCTTTGGTTGTTATTCCAAGATCTACCCAGCAGATCAGGGATCAGACCAGGGGGTGATTACTCATCTGAACCTGCTCTGAGTGACTAAAATCTGTTACAGAGGATTCCAGTGAGACCAAGGCTCCAGTCACTGTTTGGAGGAAAAATTAGAAGTCAAGAGTCACACAGAGCTCCAGCCCCGTGATGCAGAGCCCAGGGCAGGACCTGTTTGTGCTCAGTTCCAGCCCTACTCCTACACAGCACCTGGTCCCTCTCAGCTGGGACTCTCTTCCAACCAAAATGATTCTGTAATTCTGTGATTAAATAGGTTCTTCAGGTCTTGACAAAAAAAAAAATCAAAAAAAAAAAAAAATCCCCTCTTCATCTCTGTACATTTGCTTGTGAAGGAAAAAGATGGCCCATTTCAGGTGCACTAAAAAGCCCACAAGATAAATTTTACACAAATCTCTGGTTCTCAGTTTCTGAGGGTACAGCAGGTATTGACCATGGGATTAGGTAGAGATTAGGAAAAAAAAAAACCCAACCAAACCTAACAGCATTTATAAAATAATTTTCCTATTAAAAACACACATGAAAATGCCAGACTTTCACCTTTCTGTGGGTTTGTCTTCCAGCAGATTCTTAACTTGCAACCACCTTCTTCAGCCTGATCCTTCCATGCAAACCTAACTTGAGACATTGCCAGGTGAGAAATAGCTTCCCATGGGCACCCAGAACCAATCCAGCTCCACAGAAGGCAGCTCCCCCAGCTCCTCCTTTCCCTCAGGGGATAAATGTGCAGACTGGGTGACCCCAGACCTGTGCCAGGCCAGCTGCTCAGCATCAGCACTCACAACAGGCACTGTCACCAGTGACAGAGAGGTGACACTGCAGCCTGGGACAAAGGCAGCGATCCTGATCCTCTCACAGCCTCACTTATCCCTAAAAACAAACCCAGGACAGGCAGGTGAGGAACAAAACTGCTTCAGGGAGGTTGTGAATGTCACATAAGGGGTGCTGCAAGCAGGGACTGAAGGGGTTTGTGCAGAAACCCCACCAGCCACCATCACATCCCCCCCTGCCCCCTGATCCTCTCCCACAGTTTGGGATCTCGCTCCTTTCCTCAGCTCCATCTTTCAGGCTCCAGTAGCTTTGGAAAGCAGCCAGATGGGTTTATCCAAACCTCAGCAGGTTAACCAAAAGGAACAGGAGCTGATTTCTGCCAAATCTACTGCCAGAGGAAGGCGGCCTTGGTGCCCAGCAGTCAAGTCTTTCATCTTTATTAAAGCCCAGCAGCTCCTGAGAGTTGTGAGAAGAATGGAATGAGAACTTTGTGGCCTGATTCTCTGAAGTCCTTGCTTCCCCCTCCCAGTGCTTCCCCCATGCAGAATGGCATGTGGACAGAGAAAGGGGAATTTCTGGGAAGAGACCTAAACTATTTGCATTATCAGACATGAAGAGAATGAAAAAAATAACACAGATAGTTTATTGTCAAACTGAATCAAAGCATGAAAAAAAAAATTACAAGGTTACACTGTAAAGAAATTTGGTTTTCATCACAAAAGCTCATTAAAAATTTAAAGAAAACAACCCATTGTCAAGCCAGCAACTCCCCAACAACCCCTCCGAGTTTTCAAGTGCAACATTTATTGAAAAGCTGGGAATTCAGAGGTGGTGACATCACATTTGTAGGGACAAAAGGATCACCCCTCATTATCTGGAGGGACAGAGGTTCTCCGAGGGGGTGACACGTTTCTGGCTGAGCGGTGACTCCTCTGTTCCCCTTTGAGCAGCAGCCTTGTCCTTGCTGGAGTCCACCCTGAGGTGATGAGGCTGGCAGGTGCCAGAGCTGTGCTGTGCTTGTGTCCAGCTTCTCCTGCCATTTCCAGCCCCACCAGGTATATCCATGTCATTAAATCCAAAGGTGGGTGCCAAACCCAGCAATGCTGATTAGAGGAGGGCAGGGGGAGGCACCATGGGGGACACAGGCACAGCCACCACCTCCCAAAATGAGTTTGATCTCATTCTAGCCATGGCCAAACCTCACCTGTTGATACTGGGGTGCTCTGCAGAGGCAGCCCTACCCCAGGAACACTGATCCCTGTGTCCTGTGCCTTGGAAATGCCCCTGAACACGGCTTCAATCATGGACACCCTGCTCCCAGCACAACTCCTTCCCAACAAAACTCCTGGGAGCTTCCCAAGGCTGAGTCTGCCAGCTTGTCCAAACCAATGGGTCACTCACAGATCATTCAATTCCTGCTCCAGCAGAACCAGAGGAGCCCAGTACTCTTTGCCTGGGCTCCTGCCGGCATGGCTGGGCTGGTGGGAAGTCTGGATGGCAAAGGAAAACTGCTGGAGGCTGCATCCCACCTGGAACAGCCCCATCCCACCCTGCAGGGAACTGCAGAGCAGTTGGCTTTCCATCTGATTCAAAAGACAGCAAAAATGGGGGGAAAACCCTTGGAAAGCCTATAGGTGTACAGACTGTTGTGTATTCAGTTCTGCAGACACTTGGTCTCTGTCAGCACAGACCAAGAGGATCTTTCTCACCACCATAAATGAGCTGTTTTATGAATTTTGAAACACTTGTTTTACCAAGTGGAGGAAAAAATAAAAGGCATCTTTATCCTAAGTAGCAGCTAAGGAGATTGGTAAAATTAAGAACAAAACCAAAACTAAACTAAACCTAAAAAAATAAAAAACCTGACCAACCAGTACAAAGTAAAGGCAGGCTAGGTCATTCCAATTGATCATAGGACTAACTAAAAAATATTTTTAATTGCAACTAATGTGCTATCTTGAGCCAGCTGCTAATTCCAATAGGCCTGAGGTTTTCTGCTCATAAAGCATCAATAATATGTGCCTTTTCCTAGAAAGGAAGGCTCTGCCTAAGCCTTACTGTGTCAGATAAAAAGTCCCAAAATAGATTTTTCCAACCAAAGGAAGTGTTTTATTCAGATATTCATGTGGATATGGCAGTGATGTTAAGAACAGCTATTCAAGTAGCTGAAGTAAGCCCTTCAAAAGAAGTCACACAGCTTTGAGACTTGAACAAATTATTGTATGATCTCATCCAAGAGATCTAAATAGCTGGAACATCTGCAAGAGTCGCCACCAATTTATTTAGCAGAGTTCATCAGTAGTTCATCAGCTCTGTTTGCACAAGCAGGTGCCAGGGCAGCCACTGAGGACTGAGAAAGGAGAGGGGGAGGAGGGTGGGACAGAGATGGGTGATTTTACCCTCTAACAAGGATGTGCATTAGCAGGAGTGAAGTTCCTGCTGAATCAGGGCAGTGCCTGTTACTGAAGAAGTGCAGAAATGCTTTTTTCCCAGAGAAGTATTACATGCACAAGTAACTACATTGTTAAAATTTTTTATTTGTGACAGTAAAGAAACCATTCAATACCTGATTGACAACACTCCTCTCTCCTGCAAACACTCATATGGTATCTGTAGTGTTTCTCAAGTATTGCTGGATTGTTCATTGCATCAAAGTGTAAACAGCTCCATCATAAGGAAAAAAAGAAAAGGAAGGAAAGAAAGAAAGAAACATTTCCATTGCTTACTCCTCTGTTGAGGAGCTCCCAATAGATCTTTAACAAGAAATAAGAGAGAGTCAGCTGGGATTTTACAACATCATGTGAAACAGAAAACTGACAGCTGGTTTTGCATAGTTAGCCCAGAGATTTTGAAGCAATTGCCCCACGCCAGTCTCACCTGCCCCTCCTCGCCCCACAAAGGCAAAAAAACATCACAGCACCTTGGAATCAGAGGCACAAACTTGTTTTTGTTTTACAAATAGGGCTGTGCGGAACTGTGGTTTATTAGGTTAAAAACAATCTGTCCAACAGAGGGTTAACGCCTTCGGAAGTCACAGAGCTACAGATTCTTTTTCTTGGTTTTTTTTTTTTTTTAAACACTGAAATTTCAAAAGCTGCAACATCAGCACACACCAGTGTCATTTAGATACTTTATTGTCCCCAACCAGTCTAATCAAAATCATGCTGTAAGAAAAGTGATTGCGTACACTGACAACCAAAACGTCTCCAGGTGTTGAGTTTCTTCCACGTATAACTTCTGCTGTTTTAATAAAGGTCAAAAAGGTGAAACAGAGAGACAAATTATTCTTCCAAAGCTACCTAAATGAACACAGCAATATTGTACATTTGCCACCACCTCCCCATCCCCAGCCTGCCACATTCCTTGGTGTGAACAAGGATCCTGCGCACAGCCCTAAGGTTACAAATGGCAATTTCCATTGTTAACACTCCCGTTGGATTTCAAGGGTCTAAGGCATTCTGCCTTACAGCTTGATTTAAAAATACCCATACAGGCAAAATACCGGTTTTTTTAACCCAACATAAAAAGGGCAACAGAACTTCAGGCCAGGCAGCATCTCTTTAGAATGACCAACTGGGAAAAGACTTTTTAATATTTCTATAATGTCCAGAAATAGAATTGAAACCCAGGGTTAACAACAGCCCTGGTGACCTGCATGCAGTAACTGCACTTCAAAATATGCAAGAGATTTAGGAAACAGGGTGAGTTGGTTTTTTTTTTTTTTCCTATTTGTGTTTTTTTTTTGAAAATCTTGTATTTAAAATACAATCAAATACCCGTATTGCAAATTTTACAAACATTCCACTCATTCTCTGACTTTATGGACAGAACTCTATTGCTTTTTTAGAATCTAGAAACTCTAAATATATAGCGTATGTATATCCACGCAAACTCAACACTTGAAATTTCAAGTATGATAGTGTCAAAATAAACAACTGTGACAGTTTGATCCCTTTGGCCAAATCTGAATACCCAGGGGAGTCCAAACCTGATTGCAGAGCACTCTGAGTTTTATTTCCATACGAGCTGGGGGGGGTTTAAAAAAATAGAACTGATCAGAACTTCTAGAAAATACTCTTAATGCTAGCAGAGATCAAAGCTGTGCTAAGTTTTATGTCTTTGTATTGTCACCAAGTGTCATTTTAATGCTGTACTAAGTTACAGTAAGTTGAGTTTTTTAAAAATTTGAGGGTTTTAAGAGCCAAAATAATACAGTACAAGTATGGTTGTACAGAACATCATCAGAACCATTCCTCCAGAGGCTGGTGCAGAAGTTCAGTTGCCCATTCCATGTGGATTTGAAAACAATACAAGACACTTTAATAATATAATCAACATTCATTCACAGACTTAAGGCAACTGGTTCATGAAATCACTGCTTCCAGAGATGCAAACAGGTGACATGGTTTGTCTCACGTCCAACAGGTCACAACTGTCACACGGCCCTGTCTCGTGGGTTAATTATTCATTGTCTGATTGTTTGGTCTAATGCTAACGAGTAAAAGTCTTTGAATTTCTTCAGCCATTCCTCTCATACCTGCACGACTAACTACAACCTGAATACTTCCCTGCAAACTGCACTGGGGCCCAGGAGCCACAGGCACAGTTGAAAATACTGCTCAGAGAACAACTTTTATTTTTTTTTTTTTGGCAGCTTACAGTTTCATTACTCTGGAGTCAAATACAAAATTAAACCATCTTAAACTGAAAGTAAACGTTAATGGACTAACCAGAATCCATATGTCTTTTTTTTTTTCTCTTATATTTTTAAACAAACTAGGCTTTTTTCTTAAATTTTGAATTTTTGAACTCAACCATTTGTCTTTTTGTTGTGGCACAGATTTTATACAGTACTAAGGTGATGCCAGCTGGTTAAGAAACAAAAGGATGATGCCACACAGACTCACAGGTGTGACAGGACTGCCTCCAGCACCCCTGGAGCACAGCTGGAGCACAGCTGCACTGCAAGGGGGGCTCAGCTTGACACTGCACCCACCACAACCCACTTGCTGCCTATGCAGACTGGCCTGCCCCTCTCAGATGGATTTGTTAAGCTGCTCCACCAATGTTTTTGAGACAAGGATCACAAGCCCCAAGTCCATCGCAAAGAAATTTGTTTTGTTTTTCCCAAGTCATTGAGACTTTTCGAGGGAAAGAGAAAAGGCAAAGGGGGTCTACAATTCAGAATTTAGCACGAGGCTAATTAGAAGCACCAAATAGTCCATTTAGTCTTCTCTGATGACAGCCAAAGGCAGCTGCACTTTTTATGTTTGCAGATTTCTGCTGTGGACAATAACTGAAAGGTGACACTGGAAAGGGGAGGGTGGGGAAAAAACCCCATGTGCCTTGTTCTTCAAAGGCATAAAATATTTTTAAATAATTAATCCAAAAAGATACCTATGGCACTGCAGAAGATGTTAGGCAGGCTCTCAGATTCAGAGATGAGTCTAACTCAACTCCAAAGCCAGAGGACCGATTTTAGTCTAGGCTAGTAACTTCTGCCCTTCCAGCAAGACTTGATACAGCTCCTAATCTGCACCTTACACCTTGGGGGAAAAGAATTACAAATCAAAGGTGTGGGCAAAATACTTCCTGCATTTTCATGTATCAAAGATAGGAGAGGGCTTCATCTTAATTTAAAAAAAAAAAAAAAATTGAAAGAAAAATCCTTTACAGGTCACCTTTAACTGGGTTCTCTGGTATATCAGATACCAATGGATTAATCCATGGGGGGTGGGTTATGAAGCCTGCATTTTATTTATTGCCCAAGTTTGCAGCTTACAGAAAATGTCTCATAGCACAGGCACAGTGGCAAAAACAGTATAACAGCCGATGGTCAACTCCATTTGGTGAGTATACAGTAGCAGCAATTAAAAGAAAAAAGTACTCCAAACAGCTCAATATAAGATCCAGCTTACCCAGATGGGTTGTTTTGAGAAAAGAAATCTTAAAACTAATAAATAGATCTCATCGCCGTTCTCCCAGGATAATGGTTTTCCAAAAAAAGAAGAGGCATGGCAGTTGTGCGTAAGCAGAGACAGCAGAAACTTCATCTGTCTGCAATTAAAGGTGCTTTAGGTCTATCAGCCACCTCGTTTCCTCAACTCCATCACTCTCTAAATGCTCAAACAACTGCAGATATGTTTTAAAACTGTGCCCAAAATCCTCATTATTGGTGAAACAAACCCGTTAATGACCCCAAATTCAGCCCTCCCACGAACGCCTGAACCTTCTGAGCATGACAAAGTGTAACACAAATGTCATCGTGGAGACAGGAACCCAGCATCTTGGTTTCAACTTTTTTCCTTTGTTATATATTACAGTGCTCTATAAATTTTTTTTTCCTTTTTCCTTTTAAAGCATTTAGACAATACAAGACTAAAAGATGTCTGGAAATACGTCTTATACAAAAATGAATTTTTATCTTAAAATAACATTCAAAAAGGCACTTCATTCTGTAAGAAAAAATTCAGAGTCAGGTCAACTGCTCTAAGCAGGGGGGTAAAATTGTCTGCATAGTGGGAGGGGAAGAAAGGGAGAGAAATTCAACTGCTGAAATACAAGCTTCTTTTTTTTGGCATGTTTTAAGAAAAGCTGATCCAGTAAAAGATGTCCATTTATGAAATTAATTAAAAGAGTCCCATTTAAAATAGCTTCTTTTTTTTTTTTTTTTCCTTTAAAAAAGTAGTCTGAACACATGACCTTAGGAGTCAGGCTTCTGAAGGCTTAATAGCATCACTCATGATTGTCCTTCGTGTCCAATGTAACAGGAAGATCAAGAGTAGCACTTCTGACAGGAGTGACCTCCCCAAAGCTTACATTTGAAAGAGCTGAAAGAGATGGAGACAGCCTCTAGCAACTGCAATCTAGGAGCAGGAGTCAGTCAGAGTTAAGGGCTACCTGTTGCAGAGTTTATGAAGCATACTGTAAACTTCTTCCTCTTTGCTTAGTCCTTCAAAGAAAGGAATAAGATCTAGCAGCTCTGTGTCTGTCATGTCATCAAACCAGGACTGCACAGGCACCTGAAACAAAGCAACCAACAAACACTGAGAGGGTTTCATGATGTAAAAGACACGTGAGTTTTGTCTGTGTGGGTGTTCTGTAACCACCATCATCATCATCATGCTGCAATACTCATGGCAATTAGCTACTCATTACCATACAGGTGGAGCAGCAGGTTCAACCCCAAGCCCAACCAGGACATCTGACCCTCACCTGCATGTTCAGGTGACCCACATGACCCCACACTGGGCAGCTCTCCTTGCTTTGCCTCCTTGGTGTCCACAACAGAGTGGGAGGCAGGCACAGGTTATGAAGCTGCACTGACACTTTATTTACAGGCAATTTTTTTTTTCCCTGTAAGAATTATCAGTGAGTCACCAGGCAGGCAGCAACAACCCCTTCCAGCATGGGGTTTGGAGGAAATGTTTAACTGCAAGGGCAGAACATTGTTCAGGTTAAAATGTTTGATCTAGTGAGTGGGTTCAGGAAAACAACACATATAATAATCCTTATTAAATATGCAGGCTGGGTTTGGGCAAGGTGTTCTGTGTATCTTCACTATGGGAGCACACTGAGATCTTTTCAAGACTATCTTGGATCTTGTTACAAGCTCTGGTTTCTGCACAGACTCAAGTATCAGTCAGCCAGGAGCACTTTTCTATACATGATTAAACCACTCTGACAAGGCCCTTAATTTCATCTCCCAAATTTCTACAGCTCATTATTTTCTTGGCACTGATTTCCGAGATACCAAATGATGATCTTGGATCAGGCTTTTAATTTTAACCATGAACATAAATTAGAGCTGCAGGTCCTGGTTATTATAAATGGCAGCTTTAAACCATGTGTGGCACCAACCAGAAAAATGTTTTCACCACATCACTTAGGGCATCACAATATTAGGATCTGAACTTGAAAGCTGACTGCTGGAAGATAAATAGCTCATGTTACAAAGGGAAAAAAAACAACAAAAAACCACTATTCTGGAGAGGCAGGACTGTGCAAAGGAGTGTTCTTGATAAAAGATTTCCTACACTGATTTTAACAGTTCACAAAGAAGGCAGCCTAAAAACATCAAAGCAAACAGTGCACAGCCTGGTTGTCTAACAGTCAGCAGATCCAAGAGTTCCAGCTTCTCTCCTGGCAGCTGTAGTGGCTGCAGCCATGGATAGAGCACCCCAGAGCTCCCCATCAGAGCTCCTGGAGCTGACAAAAACACACAGTGAAAATGCACACTGCTCCTCACTGTTCACCCCTACAGAACTGCTGCCTGCCCTTTATCCTTATTCCTAAACCTTGATGAACTTGTTGACTAACAGTTCTAATTACGGAGTTAGGACAAAAATAATTGAGATAGCAGCGTAACAACACAACAGGATCTTGATTTTTTTTTTTCTTTCCCTTACCCACAAATGCAGATCTCAGTAGCAAGCAGTAAAGCATTAATTATATTGCCTAATAAAATATTATTCACACAACAAAAAGAAAGATGGGAGTACCTAAAGGAGTTCAAACAAACCATTCTTTCTGTAATCACTACTCCAAAGAACACAATCTGTGCTGCAGGGCAGCTTTGTTTCTTAGAGCTAGGTCGGTTTTTAGGCTCCACACCACTCAGTATTTCTGAAAACTGAAAAACTATTTCTCAAGCCAGCAGCCAAAGCTCAGAGCACACAAGCAGTCATGGCTGTGACACGATGTCAAGATCAGTTTGCCCATGTCCTTCACTGTTTGGCAGAGAACCCCAGAACCCACCTGCAGCCTAAGAAAACACAGAATCTGACACGAGCCAGTGCTCTGCAAAGTCCATTTTCTGAATCACAAAACCTGGGTGAGGGCCAAAGAGAGGAAAGTTACACTCTGAATACTTACTGCATTTTCAGGATGGAAGATGTAAGATGCAGGAGAATTATCTACTATAATAACTTTACTCAGCTCACGGCCCAGTCGACTCAGATCCTTCACGTAATTTCCTCGGTGGAAAACACAGGATTCTCTAAAGAGCCTTGCCCTGAACACACCCCAGCGATCCAGTAAGTCGGCTACTGGGTCTGCATACTTAAAAATACAAGCCAGAAACATCAAGTTAGCAACGTGCAGACAAGGCTGATTCACAGAGCCAAAGAAGGGACACAAAGTAATTTCAGGTAAAATGCCCTTTTTCTCCATTTTCTTCCCTGCTCCTTGTTAATTAACTCACTGGCCTGCAAACCTGAAGTGATTAATAAAAAGATAAAGCAAAAGCAGGACAATTATCTTTCTGGAGAAGGCTAACTTGCACTCTAAATGTTTTCTGTGATTTATTGATTAGGTTTTATTCTCAGGGCCAACTTAAGAGTTACCCTGAGAGTTTTCTAGAGGTTGATGGATCCAGAGATCTCACCTACCATTATCATAAAACCAGCCAATGCTAATAGAAAATCAATATGAAGCTTTTCCCCAGCTGATTTGTTTCCAAGTGCCTCTGAAGACAAACTGCAGTGAACAAATCTGAGCCTGATGTGGCTCTGCCAAACGATGCCCTTGGAGCAACGAGGTCAGCAAGACTCTTAAGATTATCAAATTGCATAATTAGGCCAAAAAAAAAATCAGCCAAAGATGTTATTAATAAAAATACTCATGTACAATACCAGGGAAATTCTCATTTTGTACATAAGATGATACTTTAAGTGAGGCATAGTTTAGAATCCAACAATTTATATAAACTGAACAAGAAGTATCCAAATAAACTCAAACATCAATAACCACGTACTTGGAAATGGTACTTATATCTTATTACTGCACAACAGGAGTTACCATTTTCTTGTATTTTAAGCCAAGAAAAAAAAAATCGATGTTGAAATCAATCATCTTTTGATTATGAAATAAGGCACAGAGTTTCAGTATGAAGTTGGGGCAGTATTTAGGATTTTTTTAATGTTACTGAACAGTATGTGGTAAAGAGAATGCAGGGAAAAAGGCTTTATAAAAGATCAGGGTCCTGTCCCCTTCCACCATCTCTACACTAGGCTGGAGCAAAAGCTTGCCATGCTAGAGCACTATTTAGAAATTACCAATATCATTTTACAGACAAGACACCACAAATACAATACACTGAAGGGAAGTGAAGAATTCCAGATCAGTCTACTACTGTAACATCTACCACAAAAAAAACTACCTACGAGCCACTACTGCTACTGCAGAACCAGAGGGCACAAAATACTCCTGGGGACGTTTCAAGCTTTGCAAAAAGGCCTCATTTTCTAACTCCAGGTTGCAATTGCACCTCCACAGAGCAAGGACCGTGGTTCCCAATCCCCAGTGAGTTTCTGAGTCACTGGTTGATGGTGCAGACAGGGTTGAACTCGGTGTTTTATTTCATGCCCAGCTTTAATGTGCCGCTTCACTCGCACGCTATTTGTTCTAATTTCTCACTATAACCATGGTAACTTGTGAGCCTTTCATATTGGCATCATGAGCAATGCATGGAGGCTACATTATGAGACAAGCCCATATGTGATGGTGTTACCATGGAAACACTTACCCACACACTAGCAGACAAAGTACACACTGTCAGACAAAGAAGCAAGAAAAGAAGGGGAAAAATTAAGATAGTACCAACTGTGGAAATAATTATCCATAGAAAACCCAACCAAAAGTCCACTGACCAGCACCGTAAGGGTTAAAGAGATGAAGGGAGTTGTGCACAAACCTTGGCTAGACTGGCTGTGAAGAGTACACATTCAAAGAGCTCTCCCATCCTCTGAAGAAACTCGTCCACATGTGGTCGTTTCAATACATAAACCTGGAATGAGAATGGCATTTAGGTCAGATGGTGCTCAAGGAAAGAAAAAAAACCACCAAAACCAATCTTGCAATCCCAGCACTTGAAACAAAAGTTAACAGGGAAGCAGTTCAAATGAAATTCTGTGGAAAAAGAAAAGTATGCAAGATAAAAGTGGAGATCCAATAATGAGAGATTGGCACACACGGGCTGCCATGCCCCTGCTGATTACACAACTGCAAACACTGAGCATCATTAGGAGCGGTGCTCCTTGGAAAACCTCACCAAAGGCCAAGGGAGACAACAGGAGGGCTTCTCAAGAATCGAGGATTTGGATCTCCCCACCAAACCCACTCTGGTGCTGGAAAGCTGAAAGGGCTCCACAGAAGGAATAAATCTGATGAAGCCTCTGTGACGGCAGGAATTGCACAAGAGGGATCTGTTTTCATTCTGTGGCTGATTCCTTCATTCCTGAAATCCCAGGTGCTGAGTACCATAACTCACTACAGAGAGTGACCAAGCCCTCCAGCTCGACAGAAAACTTTTTTTTTTCACCCAAAATCTTCACAGCACCATGCAGAATGTCTCAAAATGCTGGGTTTGAAATCTGCTGACAAAGTCTACAACATCTCCTAAAGAGGACCTTGCCAAAAGATGGTGAATTCCCAGGATTTCTCTCCTCTTCAGCATCCTGCCTTCAGCAGTGCTCTGCTGCCTTTTAGCACTGGCTTGGCTGCCTGCTGTCAACAACCTGATTAACAGATATTAAAACCTCCCTGCTTCTCCCTTCAGAGCACACAAGATGATTTTGTGCTCACAGAAGATACCAAAACAAGGAAACTGCTGCTCAGAAAGCTTGGAAACAGCTCACAATACACTGGGAAGCTGAAGAGGGGAGTTTGCTTGAAAAATATTTATCTGTCTTGTTTGCAGTTAGATTAAAAGTTTGAGAGGAAACATTGGCAGCATTTTATCTTCTTTTGTTTGGCAAATAATCCCTAATACTGGAAATTTCAAGTGGAGAAGTCTGGCTTAAAGCTGAATTCAGGAGGAATTGCAAGACTGATGCTATTTCAGGAATTTCATTCTTTGATATGTAAAACTAGATTAATTGTATGTATTTTACTAGATTCCTATTAGTAAGTGAAAAAAAAAAAATCAAGGTACCCAGAGAAAAAGCCTGAAGGAGGAAAAATATGGAAACAGCAGCCTGAACTCAAGTGTAACAATTAAAGCCTTCAGCAAAAGAAGGAAAAAAAGAAACTGTGTAATTGAAATTGAAAACCTGAATTTGAAAGCAAAGGTTTTTTAAAAACACATATGATGGAGCTGTACCTTAATGACTAAAGCAGAAATGTTAATTTTCCCCTTTATGAAGCATACAGATCATACCATGAAGTCTTTATCTCTTTTAAGTTATTTCTATGAAATTTATCTAAACTATTTCTGCCCTCATAAGCATTACATTCAAACTTTGATACAGATAACAATTTATAACCCAGATTTTTTTTTAAACAACCACAGCAGCACCTAACCCATCAAATAATTGTGACATTTTGTGGACTAAAGACAGTTAACAGATGTACTTGACCACCACTCTCTTTCCAGACAATTACAGCAACATTTCCTGTATTTCACCAGGCATAAACCAAGTAATTCCCTCATCTATAACAACACAATTCATTTTTCATTTAATTCTTTCTACACCAAGTTGTGCTGTAGTATTTCCTCTCCAAATTCTACTTTTGAAATTTTTTAAGGACAGCTGCAGTCCCTCTGCATTTGGGTATCCAGACAGTATACAGCTTCCCAGATGTGAGAGGAAAGACAGAAGGATCTGAGTTAATAATTAAGTTCTCAATTCTTTAGCCTTAAGTTTTATTCCTACACTTATTTTTGAGGGCATAAAAGGGGCACCTCAGAGTCTTAACATCATTCTTACAGAGTAAGTGCTGGAATTTAATACTGATTTCCCTTTTAAAGCCCAGTGCTTCCAGCCTCAGCAGAAGAAGTCTCCTCTTTGCTCTCCATCCCTATCTCTGCCCCTGTCAGTGAAGTATTTCCACTTGGAATGTAATTACAAACTCCCTGCCAAGGATCTGAACTTTGCTGCTTGCAACACAACCCACCTCCTCCATCAGGAGCACACAGTAAATCAACCCCAGAGCTCTGAGCCACAGCCTGGGCTGCATTTGCCAGTCTTTGCAATGAACAGTCTTTTGGATGTTTTTTTAGGGCTCCTGATTCTGCCCCTAATTCAGGATTAGCTGGGAATACACAGCATTTTTAGTTGGATGGTCTCTCTTCTGCAGTTTAGGGCTTCTGATCCACCACAGAGCACTCACAGCCTCCTCTACTTGAGTTTCTCCTGCTGCTTTGCCTTAAATCTTTCCCTGCTGGGATCTGGCCAACAGATTTGCTTCTCATGTTAAATGCCTAATTAATAATAAATGTCGTCTCTTAAGATGAAGTCTCACCAAATTTTTCCCTTAATTATTTCCCTCTGTAATAAGTCCCAATTCCTTTGCCTTTTTTTTTTTT
>VWYP01026769.1:0-13052 GCA_013400435.1 Pycnonotus jocosus | reverse complement strand
GTGTGGGAGAGCCTGCCCATACAATTGCTTCCCTTCAATTTTGGGTCAAGCTGTGCACAAATCTCATGCAGGCTGTCCAAATTGCATGCAGGGTATAAAACCACAACCACATCTGTTTCTCATACAGCAGTTCCACACAGTTCTGCACCCTTCTGGCCTCACAGTCCGTAATCTCTATTAAATTCAGTTTGTGTCTGACAGGATAAATTCTCATTAGCATCTTGTGCTTTCCCTTCTGAGACCTCATAGGAATAACATACATTACTTGCCAACCTAAATGGCACTTTTCCTTGTGCCCAGCCTCTGGCACTTAGAAAAATGAAGGCCAGCTATCCTGCAAAAGGAAGCACCAGCATAACCTGCAGAATTTTATGGCTCTAAGTGGTGAATAACTTTAATCAGTGCCCAAACTGACAAGATGTTTATCAGCTGCCAAACTGAACAAAAGTTTGGTGGGCTCACAGCACCAGTGCAACGTGGTGGGCAATGCTGTTCCTGCTGCTCCCAACAGCAGGAAAAACATGTTACCCACAGGAACAGATATGTATTGCCTACCCCCTAGCTAGGAGAGAGAATATAATTTGCAGTATACAGAACAGTACATTATCTGTTTTGAATTTCTTTGTTTTACTCAGTTTCCCATGAGAAACCTTCACCAAAGTGTCTCAAAATGAAGGATAAATATTCAGCCCCCTCATTTCAGAGATGCACTGTCATAGAGGAACAAAATTTTAATGCAGATAAACTTACTATGTTGTAAAACTCACCCTGCTATATAAGAGGCATTGAACACTCAATTTGTGTGCCAAGACTGAAGTGTATTATTGCACATCCACAACAAATATCCAGTTGATGGACAGAATACATAAAATCTGAATGAATAACGCACACATGACACCACTGATATGATACTTCAGGACATGAAGGCGAGTAGTCTAAACAGTTTAAGACTTTCTTTCTAGTCACAATTTAATACCTGGAGATGTTGAAGCAAAAAAGAGCCAGCTCAGTGTGAAAAACATGTGGAACTCACACTCCTTGTCCTTAGGATGAAGACATTTGACTCAAAGACTCTTTGCTAAAAGCTGAATAGAGTAACTGATCCTTACGACTACTGAATAGCACTCCTCAAATAAGACCAGACTTGTCAAGTCATAGGTGCCATAAAGCTTTCCTAAATAAGCAGTCATAAGAGTGATCCAAAAAATAAAAGTTCTGAAATCACCCATGACCAAGGCAGTGATTCAGAAGCAAAATTCCTGCTGCAAAATCATACCACTTGCAAAAGTCAGCATTTTATGGCTACTTTAAGGGGTAATGGACTTCCTAAACACAAAATTAAATTCCTAAATTTATTCTTGAGCAGTTTTCTAGAGGAATGAGTGTCAGCATGCCCTCGGAAATGTAGAGTAGAGGCAACGCCTCCATTGTCTATGTTCTAGAAGAAAGATGTTGTCTCTTTATTGGGCCACCTAGAGACAGGCAGTACCATGTGGAGCTGATTCTGAATTGGGAACACACAAGTGAGAAAGCTGGAAGGACCATATACATCTTGGGAAAATGCAGAACTCCATATAGCATGGACTGCAATGAGAGACAGTTTTCTTACACCATGAACACTTATGGAGGAGAGAGCCCCTCCTCCTCCTGCTTCAATCTAGTCCACCAAAAAGCAAAATTTCGCTTTTAGGAAGAAGTGCAGAAGGTACCAGACCTCTCATTTGATTTTCTTTTTCCAGAGTACAGAAAAAATGAAGGGCTTAACAAGAAGAGGAGGAACAGGAGCTCCATAACGTCTGGTTCCCAGTCCTACAGCCTGTCCTCGGATGCAGGAAGCAGAAATCTCCTGCAGAGATAGAAAAGGACTTGTATGCTACTGGTGACTTTTTATTTTTCAGTGATTCTATAAATGAGAGGAAAACAAGAACTTAGCTGAGAATGTTTTTTTTTTTCCCTGACCACAGTCATATAATCTGTAGGATAGGCAATCCTTGCTACCTGCATTTAAGCCAAAGTAATTTGATCAAAAAGAATTTGGTAAGACAGGAAACCTTTCTGTTTCAATTCCTGCCCTCCCCCAACAAAGTCTGAGCTAATGATGTTACCTAGAGACAATGCAGTACACTGAACAGAGAGCAACTTCTGCATGATGAACTGAAGTACTTCAATGCAATAGAATCAGGAGAGGAATTACTTCCAAAGCAGCTGTAAAGGGATGGAAAAGAGAGGAGCTGCTAAGAGGGATTGATTACTATTAGCACCCTTAGTCCTGAGAAACTGGGAGCATCTTGAAAATATTCAGTGAAGATGTAGAACTGTAACACTTCTCAAGTCACGTAGAAAAAGAAGTGAAACTAATATTCCAGAATATATTTGCTCCAGGATGATGATGGTTTCAGTTCCATGGATACAAGCCTCAGGGGGATGGATCTAAGGGTTTTGCTCTGTAGTTCATATCAGTGGTTGGGAAACAGTGCTCAGATGTTCTGTGCTCAGCGATTAAAGGATTAACAGAGCAGGGCAGCAGCTTTCAACCTCTCAAAAGTTCTGAATTCGTGTTTGTACATGCTGAGCTTTTAGGGCTGCCCAAGCAGAAGATCATTTGAATAGGATTTTCAAAGGCAGACAAAACATACCTAGCCCCTTCCCATATAATAAAGTAAATTAAAAACACACATTTCCTGAAATTAAATCTTGATCCTCCAATAAACTCAAGAAGAGAACAGACCACTTCACCAATGCAGGGTTCATGCAAGGGCCAGAGTTTATTGGGTAAAGGCTGCAGAACAGAGAGTTCTGAGAAAGATTTATCATCATCTGCAGGGCCTAGAGATGAGAAATAGGAGTGTCAGGATTCCACCAGCAATGTCTGTCATGAAGATTTCCTGAATGCTCAGACTTGAAAATAGTCTTAAATTAACAATTGATGGGATTAGATACCGGATTATCAAGGTTTTGCAACCTAGTTTTGAAAGAAAGATTTATGCTGTGTTTAAAATGCATCTTGAGTAAGCCATCTCTGTTTTGTTGAAAACATAATAATAATAGTGCTCATAACTACTTGACATAGCTTAATTTTCTATATGGCTCACATGCTTTTTGATACAGGAACTGCCAAAATATTTTAAGCCTGTTCTACACTCATCAAGTGTCCTGAATCTGGTCACAGCAGTTCATTTCTGCTTCACAGGTGAAGCACAAACCCAACATGATTGACAACACAGAATAATCCATTTATGGGGAATGCATCTCTGCAGTGCTATCAGGCAGCCTCCCTCCCAAAGCTTCTCAGTTGGAAACTGTCACTCAATAGTAATTTTCTCATTATCCATGAAGCCTCCTTGGCTTCATTGTCTGCAGTGCCTAGCATGTTTCTAGTCCCTCTGCTAGGGCACATCCCTCTTTCCATCCCACCTGCTCAAGTTCTGACCTGTTCTCTTCGTAGGACTGGGATTTTTTGCCTCACAGGCACATTTGAATTTTATTTTCTACTTTATATAAAGCTAATTAGGCAGTGACAGATCAAACCAATCAACTGGCACCTCTTCAGCTAAGTACATTAACTATGAAGCTCTCCTCTTATTCTTAAGCTCTGTCAACACTTTACCACATATTAAGAGCTTGATGCTACCTGGAAATCCTTATAGATGTACATTCTCATACTAAATTAGGGTAGAAGGTTTCTATCCAGGCTCTCAAATAGCTTTAATGCTAATTACTTTATATCAGTCCTTGTTTCTGTCACCATTTGTTCAGTCATTCTCTGGAACAGTTCACCGAACTTCCTTCAGAAACATATTTCTGCTGGAAGCAGTAAGACTTCTCCACTGCTGGTGGTCTCCTTGCCAGTTTGGGGTGATGACAGCTAGCAGATAAAGCAGTTGAGCAGGAGAGGACAGGCACAGCCACGGAGATGATGGGACCAGCAGATACCCAGGTACAATCAGTGCCATCCTCCTTCCCTGGCATATCAATCCAGATATCATGGCCAGAAGGTTGAGCTTAAGGTTCACAGGGTGTGCCACACACCACATCTGGTAGTGTCCTCTGCCTTCAGAGGAAATAGGGAGACACCACATCACTGCATGGTGCAGAGCAAGGTGTTTTTTCATCACTACAGAGAAAAAAGGCAGTGATGTGGAGCACAGAGGGAAGGAATAAAACCATTTCCCCTGTCCTGTAACTCCATATGTGGCAGAGTATGAGAGTAGTTGCAGGCATGCACAAACTTTCCTCAGATAAATACAAAAGGGATAATTTAATCTTCTTTAAAAGAAACAGGTAGGGAACATGGTTCTGAAGAGATGAAAGCCACAACAAGATAATGCATGGATACTTCCAGCAAAAATGTTTTGAACATTTTTGAGCTCAGAGCTGTGGCTCCCATTCTTGCATGTTAAACAAATACACTTCTGAGCTTGTGTGCTATTTGGTTAACACTGGATCCACTGCAGAAAAATTGAAATCAGACTCATAGTTTGAGGAGAGAAGAAAAATACTAATTTTGCAAGCTAAAGTTATGCCAGCCATCCAAAGCTGTTAAGCACTGTGGATCTCTGAAGAAGTGTTTTTGGCACCAATGCAAATAAATGTAAACTGAGTAAAGACTATATGAAAACAGCATGATGAAATTTAAATGCCAGTAAATAATGTTTTCGCTCAAGAGGAATTTAATTTAGAAGACACTGTTTAAGTGACTAACTACTTTTCCATTTGCAACTAGACAAAGAAGAAAATTCATGGACCTTTTTTTCATGGGCCAGGATATCATTATAAGTATAAATACTATTGATATTTTATTGCCACTGAGAATCTGCTATCACCATGTAATCATCAAAATAATACCAAAAGGAACATATAACAAGTGCATGATAGTGTGGAGCGTTATCTTTAGCAAGTTGAGAATGAGCCACAAAACCCAGAAGGTATAGAAATAATCTACATGACTACAATAAATCCTTCCTACTGTACTGGAGAGTTGCTTATTCTTGACAAACCATGCATGGCATTTTTTAAACTTTTTTTTTTTAATCAGGCCCAGCAATTTGGACATTTTCACTTACAAAGCAGTGTGCTCTCAGCCTTTGAGGATGGGCAAGCATTGGTTAAACTAAAACAGTGCTTCCAAGAGGAAATGAATACAAAAATATTTATTTTCAAGCATTTCATAACAGTGGCTTTGAAATAAAAATTATGCTAGGAAATAAGATGCTGCTTGACCTCATACTAACGAACAGGGAAGGCCTTGTTGGAGATATGGAGGTTTGGGACAGCCTTGGCTGCAGAGACCATGGGATTGGGGAGTTCAGTATCAGGTGAGGAGGAAGCACAGCAGCAAGTAAGATCACAGCTATGGACTTCAAGAGAGCTAATGTTAGCCTTTTCAGGGATCTTCTTGGAAGAATCTTTCTAGACAACAAGCCATCTGTGAGCCAGCAGTGCCCTGGTGGCCGAGCAGGACCATGGCATCCTGGGGTGCATTAGGAAGAGCATTGACAGAGGTTGAGGAAGGCGATCCTGCCCCTCTACTCAGCCTTTTTAAGGCCTCACCTGGAATGTTGTGTACAGTTCTGGGCTCCTCAGGATAAGAGAGACATGGAGCTCCTGGAATGAATCCAGTGGACAGTGAAAATGACAATTAAGGGACCTGTCATATTAATTAAGGGCATCTCTCTTACAAGAATATGCTTAGAGAGCTGGGCCTGTTCAGCCTTGAGAAGAGGTGACTGAGAGGAGACCTCATCAACGTCTGTGAGGGGAGGTGTCAAGAGGATGTTTCCAAGCTCTTCTCAGTGGTGCCAAGCAAAGGTACAAGAGGCAATGGGCAGAAACTGATGGACAGAAAGTCCTTCCTGAACATGAGGAAGAACTTCTTTCTTGTGCCTGTAACTGTGCCTGCCAAGGATCAGGCTGCCGAGGGAAGTGGAGTCCCTTCCAACCTTACTCATCCTGTGATTCTGTGAAATGTTGGCTCAATCCCCTTACAGTATTTACTACCCTTCAGCTCAATTTGCTTTGATTTCAAACCAGACCTCCTGCTTTAGGACTTTCTCATTGCTAAAGCAAGTCAATTCTCTAAATTTTTTCACCTGCAAAATCTTCAGGCCTTGTGTGGCCATCTTTTCTTATGTAGCCTGCCCTCTACAAGACCAGAACTAACACTGCTCTCTGCAGGAGAGGCAGGAGTGGCTGCCTGGCTATCACCCTTAAGAGAGCTTTGAAGCCTTTAGGAGTTTTATATGTCACGGCTTTCCTTCCCCATGGCATGAATAATGCTCTCATTGCCATTCTTTTTGTGTTTTATCTGCATACGATAATTTCGTCAAGCTGAAAGTTCCCCCAGTAATCACAATATTTCATCCATGCTCACCTGGTAAATGTCTCATTTGCACTAATGTAGAAATGTGGAAACACGTTGCCTAGTGACCAGGAGCATTTCCCTCCACCCTTTTCTCTCACAAAGTGAGGCTTTTTCTATAGCAAATAAGTGAGTATTTTAATGTTACAGAATTAAGTTTTATTAGATGTCAACTTCCTAATAACATTGGCAAGATCTATAAAATAGAACTCCACACATCTGCTTGCCAAACGACTTTCTAAGCCTCCTAATGTTTCCATTTATGCAATACAATCCTATTTTATATGTCATTTTACAGCTCTAGGAAAAACACTTTCCAGTCGAAACACATTCCAATGCATATATTTGGCTTACAGGAACATGAACAGGCAACAGTCCAGAGTCTATCCAGAGAATTTGCTCTCTTTTCCTACTCCAATCCCAAACAGCCATGGTCTGTATTTCACCTCTGTCTTAATACCCTTCCATTACACAGTTAATAAGTGCAGGAACTACAGAGTGAATTCCTTTCATTTGTGATCTGCAGGTGGTGATAATGGTCCCTTTGGCTTGAAACACTTGTGTGTCAGATTAACACAGAGAGAATGCAGGACAGTGCATGGAGCAGGATGTCAGCTGCAGCGCTGCCAACACCCAGCTCACAGACCTTGGGCCCAGGCACAAGAATATACACAGCAGGTTTAAAAAGCAAGGATTTTAAACATAAGAAAAGTAATGGGCTGCTTGCTTGCTTTAGTTGCCTCTGTGTTCTTTTTCCTGCTTCCCTTTTCACATGTTTCTTCCATCAGTAGATAGGAAGAGGGCAACAGTTAAAAACATGCTATGGCATATTTTCAAGTGAAAGCTTTCAGTCTCTCATAAAATTCCAGTTTTTGGAGTCTTTGAGAAAAACAAAGTTCTGCAAAATTCAGTCAATTCACCTGTGGATAACTTAGAAGCAAATTCCTATGCCATGCACACACAACTTTTCTGTGGCACCACAGATACTGCACCATCTCAAAGCTTCTCAGAGGGAGACACCATCCTTCAGATAACCCTCTACCCTGTCCCCCTTGAAACACTGCACTGACATCTCTACAGAAACCAACCACCAGCATCTAAAAGTTTCATCTGTTCCAGGCACCAAAAGGAGACATCAGAACTTCACCCTAGCAATGATAATTCAGATTCATGAAGTAAGTTCTGGCATTTTCCTGTGCTTTCTAGAGCAGACACAAATAGTGACTTAAACACATCTGCAAGGGATATTCTCAGCTAAAATGAATAGAAGAGTAAATGTGCAAAGAATGAAGCAAAAATTCTGTAAAACAACCCAAGAGAATAAACAGTTGCCATCACATATCATGTTGTCTAATTTTGAGAGCATTAAAATCCTTGAATGCTGCCATAGACAAACACTCTCTCTTATGGAACTCTCTTTAAGGAAGAAAGAGAACAGCCTTAAAAATGGTGAAAAGTTTTGACCTTTGAGTTTTGGTTATGAAATTATATTTACTCCATCCCTTTCTGAACACAGATTTTATTTAACATTTTAAAAGGCTCTATATCCCAGTTTCATGAATGACTTTTATTTTTTAATATGACTGGTTTCTAATTCAGTTGAGCATATCTAAAAAGTAGACAGTTAAGTGGAAACCATATAAACATTGTTCAGCTTCCAGGAAGCCTCACTGCAATTGGCAAGGATAACAACCACAGTTCAGCTCCAGGACTGCCAAGAGGAAGAACAGAAAAAGCACAAGTGAATTAAGTGAGAAATTTCAGAAAGAGGGATGAAAGACTTTGATAGACATTATTAATATAGGGGAAAAAAGAGAAGGGATTTGCAGACAACCTGGAGGAGTTTAATTGTACACAGCTCAAGTACATAGGAAAAGCCACTGTCTGAGGTGCCTTAGGCTGTGAGCAAGAAAGCTTTCCTACTATTAAATTTCATTCTTCCTAAGGGAATCTGGAGTTTGTCCACCCATTTATAAATGAGCAAAATTCTTCCAGCTAGAGAGAGGGTCAGGGATGGAACCGTTGAGCTCCATTTCTGCCTGCTGAGTTGTCTATAGCAGTGACAGCTGGCAAAATTTTTTGCTATGGGTTGCACATTTATGGTCTCAGATTTTATTAAAAACTGGTGGAAAATATTCCTTATAAAGCCTTGCTTGGGTGTTATTTATGAATACCAATGGGCCAGATTTATAAAGTGAATTAGGGATTATGGTTCTTTTTGGCTGTAAGCAGCTCCTTATGTTATTGAGTATAAGGGGAGGGAGCACAAGGCATGTATCTAATATGTACCATCAAGTTTTTGCTTCCTGATTGAAGCCTTCTTCCATCTTTCTCTTAATTTTGCCTCCTGTCTCTTCTAGGATGGCTGCTTCAAGGAATTCATCTGCTTTCTATAAAATGAGACTGCAACCAGGTCCTTGAGCTCTTACACTGACCGAGGCACATAACTTCATTTCCTACCTTCTCATTTCCTACTGGCATCTGAAATGTGGCCAGCTCGGTCAGAAAGTCAATGAATGCAGATAACTTGCCAGACAGTCCATGTATGGATACACAACAGAGTAAATGTCCACCCTGCACCAGAGCTCCACTCATGCCAGGGATCACACCTTTCTAATTCCAGGCCCAGAGACTACAGACCCACTACCACTATGGGGAAACAGGAGTGGGTTATCGCTCTTGAAGAACACAAGCAAGTCCAACTCCATCTGTGCTGCTGCCTCTACACCACATGCCTTATCTGGCTAGATACAGACTCCCACTTCACCTAAGGCAAACCAGCATCAGCTGCCTCAAGTGAGTGCTGCTGTAAGAGCATCTGTAAAGTGCTCTGTGCCTGTAGAAATGCAGAGAACAGACACTGTGAGGACCCCTCTGGGTCTACAGCACTGCTGCTTATGGGGGCAGGAACCTTTCCAGTCATTTCCTCCTCCTGAAGCATTTACAACACAGTGAAGAAACAGAAATAAAGCACAAAGTTTCTGGCTTTAGAGTGGTGTGCATCCCCACTCCAAGTTTCCCTTCAATCCACCTTCTCTTTCCATTTATACTCTGAACTACCCAGCATTTAACACTGTGTTTAAAGCAATCTCCACATCTCTCAACCCAGTATGGACTGCCCCACATTGCTACTTTGCCTAGATGCTTTATGTATTTTTAAAAACATCACCACATTCTGCCAGTTCAAAAGTCACTAAGTCAATCTCAGAAAGAAAGAAATTATGAAGGAATTACCTGAAAACAGCCACAAAATGAAACTTCTGTTTCTGGTTGCTATCAATGATTTTTTTTAAAGGAATATAATTTATATTACTGACAACTAAGCTGTTATGAAATTCTGGGACTTGGAAATTAGTCCTTCAATAACATGCATAAAACTCATGGGAGGGAGGGGGAAGCTGAACACTAAAAACCTCTTGAAAAAAACAGAGCAGGCTGCTGGGAAAACAGTGAAGGCAGAAAAAAACTGAGAAAAAAAAAAAGCTCCTGAGGAAGTGATGCCTTTGTTATACTCCCCAGATATGTGGAGAACCTGCAGTGCTGCTAGGTCAATTTTCTTTTCCACCTTTTTAAAAACAGCCAGAGTAGGTATGGAAAAGAAATACAATATTGTTCTTCAAAGCCCAAGGGCCACCACAACAAATCAAATCTTTTTGAGTCAGCAGGACAGTGTGTTTGATAAAATATTGTCAAGTTTGGGAGGCATAACCTGGCCCAGTATGATGGAAAAATATAGGCAAGGGCACGCCATGAGAGTTAAGCTGGGATGGAAGCAAGGGAACTAAAGTGTGGGCTCTGTTTCAGAGCACAGAAATTATTAAGAAGCTTCCCAAAGGCAGAGCTAGATACCCATGACACACATTATTTAAACATGAACGGGAGGAAAGCATCAGCTAGTTATAACATAAGGGATATTTATACACTTGCAAATGGGGAAGTGCTCTGATTTACAAGGTAGAACAGCCAAAAGCCTTGCTTCATTACACCTGTGAGACCAAGAAGGGCTGTCTCTTACCTACTTGGTATTTTAAAGGCAGAAGCTATCCAAACATTTTAGATGAGTATAGAAGAATCTTTTTCAGACACTTACGCAATATCCTCAGTTTTCCAAGACTTCATAGCAAAACAATTAATACATCCATGTATTTTCATGAATTCTTACAGAATTCTACACCAAGCAATTCTGAAACTTTTCTATTTTAACTTGGAGGAATATTTTTTCAATGTTTATTCACTGTCAACACCATTACAGGTACTCTTTACACTGCCCACATTTCTCATTTATGGTATTGATACGACTTTGCTCTTCAACATTTCCTCTCCTTCCATCCTGCTCCCCCAGGCATGTCCAATGGTGGACGGACATGGTAACTTTTTTTAAGAAACAACAATGTATTAAGTTTCATATGCTTTGTATATCTGAACATGTTTTAAACACATGTCACAACATGGATGCTCAGATGTATGACAAGCATGCTTTCCAGACATATTTCTTAACATACAGGGGGCAAACTCCCTGAATATCTTCATCATTAGATAACCATGCTTATGTGCAAAAGGCAACTAGCAGCAAACATCACTTTCCTCATTGTGTTCTACTCCTTTCTTTCTTTTTTATTCTATTTTCAGTGATAGTCTTTTAAACTCAGATGGCACAGTCACCTCACTAATCAGATCAGAAAAAAAATAAAAGATGAGCAAACAATTGATTTTGATTTTCCTGGAAAACACAACTAAATAACCCTGAACACACCCCAAACATACTTTGAGTAAACCATCATCCATGTTTTGGTTTTATAGTCAATTGAAAAAACATGGTTGTTGTTACATGTCACTTTAAAATATTTTTTTTTAGTGTTAAATGCAAGCAAAACCCAAGATATTTCAGTGTTAAAAATGAAATATTTAATGAAGAATAATTGCAATGTATACTTATCGGTTTTGCCTGTTTACTTCCTGCAACAGGCAATCCCAAAATTTATCCTTGACAAAGGAACTTTTCACCCAGAAGTTATACTTGGCTCTAATATTTAGAATGAATATGCCAATTTATTCCAAAGCTAGAATAGCCTTGTTGATGAACTTCAATATTATTATCTCAAAAATAAGTATTACCTTACAGCAGCATGTTTTCAGTAGGAACATGACTGCTGGCCATATAACCTCTTCTAAAATTGTACTGAAAGAAGTGATTGAAAGCAAGCATGAAACATCCATGCTAGAGAAGTTATCTTGCAAAAAAGGAAGCACATCCATGAGCTCCACAAGCCAACAACATTACTATTCCACCCCATTGCTTTCATCAGGACCGTTATATTACAGTACAATCCAGAAGAGCTGCTGAGAATGGACCATGCTATGCTAAGAGTCAAGCACTCTATGCAAGTACAGGGAACTCAGAAGTCCCTATAGGGCCATTAGTTAAAGCCTGGAAAAAGAAACAAGACCAAAAAGGGGTAGGTGATGCCTGCCTGTAAAAGCCAGTCAGTGGGAATTGAGGTGCAAAGCTCCAAACTCCTAATTCCCAGCTAAAGATTTAATTAATGTCAACTACAAAAGCTTTCAGGCTGCTTTTACAAGCTAACCAACAAGAATTAAGAACATAGGTTATGTTTGTGGAAGGGACCTGAAGCCCCCTCGTTCAGCTTCCCAAATGCTCAAGAGCCAAACTGAAATCAGTCTCCAGGAGCTATGACAGGATATTGGTGGCCTTTGGTGCTAAACAGCAATTTTTTTTTCCAGTGTGAACTCCTCATTTAAGCGTCTATTTTGGAATCAAGCAATGCAAATAAAGAAATATCATCCCCAGCGAAACTACAAGTCATAAATGATTAACCAGTGCATCATAACCCAAGAGTGGAATGAGAGAAAATATTTTATATTTTCATGTGTGCCTTGCTTCCTTGAAGACTGCCAAACTTCAGCTAAGTTTAACTCAGATTTTCCTCTTTAGGAGAGGAGCTTCATGCCTTTAAAAATGCATTTGGGTGTTTTTTAAAGTTTCTGGCATTTTTAAAGTGTATGCCTTTTTGGGTTTTTTTCCCCTTGTAATATGAAGAAATCCTAATCAAGAAAACACTATAGCACGGGAATAATTTCATACATCTGTTACTCTGCCAAACTCTCCCACATAGTTTTGATCCAAATACTGCTCATGAAATACTTGTGTGCACCCTCAGAGGTTCAGTTTGGCTCACACCTTTAAGTAGAGACAAATATTGGTGGGGAGGTAGAAGAGAGAAACTGCTAAGCTTCCATTTATCTACCTAAACATAGCACTCAAATCTCCTAAATCACTCAGCTTCACAGGGAAGATAAGATTCCTGCTGCTAAGCCCAAGTATTTTCCCATGCTCTCCTGAACATGGACAATTGAGGTGCTTACTATGAGCCCTGGCAATGATGAAAAGGATGTATTTGCAGTCATACACACCAACTCCTGCAGTCAGAAGACAGTGTGACTGCACAGTTCAGAGTGTGCTATTTGCAGCATTGCTTGGTGCTGAGAATATTTGCAATTAGAGAATTAGCAAAGAGATGTATTAATATAAAAGTAATAAAACCCTACAGGCTGAAAATATGCAGAACTGTTAAAGTGCCTGTTGGAAGGCCAGGATATAGACGAGGAAAACTTGCCAGAAAGGAGCCTTAATTTTAGTGCTCTTCACTGGTTTAAGAAAATAAGAAAAAAAAAA
>VWYP01026764.1:0-53173 GCA_013400435.1 Pycnonotus jocosus | reverse complement strand
TGTGTGTGTGTGTGTGTGTGTGTGTAGACATACACAGCTAGCAGCTATGTGCCTTGTGGACATAAAATGCAGTAATGAACACAGGACTTAAGATATTTAATTTCCGAATCAGCCTAAATATTTTCCTTTGAAAAGCAGTGTTGAATGTCATATTGATTAACTGAGCTCCAAAGGGGTGTTCTTCATGTAGATAGGGCTGAACAACCAAAGGATAAAAATGATTCTGAGAGTGAAAGAAACTGGGCATTTATCTCACTCAACTCACATCCATTGCTGCCGGATGGTCCAGTCTACCTTTGCAGCAAAAGGACAGAAACTTGCACAATTTAATTTGACTCACAAGCCCTTTTTTGAAGTCATACTTCTGAATGAGATGATTTACATATATTTCTCTCTACTGGTTATGAACAGTGTCCACGCTGACACTGATAAAGATCTATACGGTGAGTATTTCAAGTTAAGTGGGTTTATGTTACATAAGGATAAAGTGGAGCACTGTGGAATCAATTTGTGGTGTTATTTTGGTGCATTAACTGAACAGGTTAGTGAAATGAATTGACAAGAACCTCAGGAAGTCCAGGAAAGAGGAATGCAGAGTCCTTAACCTGGGAAAGAAGAAATATATGTGCCAGCTGGAAATTGCTTTTTAAATTAATTAGAAAGCAACTTTGCAGGATGTGGGACTGCTAGTAGTCCAAAATTTTATCATAAGGCTGCAAGTGTGCCCTTGTGGTAACAAAGGTCAAAAGCCTCTGGGTTTCAACACTCAGGGAGAGCATCATCAGCAGATCGGGAGAAGTGAGTTTTACCCTCTACTCAGCAATGATGAGACCACATGTGGGCTACTGTGATGTTGGTACTATGGAGGAAGTCCTGAGAAGGGCCAGAAAGGCCAAAAGCTTGGGGCTGAGTTGTAGTTTCTGATAAACACTGGAACTGCAAAACTGCTGTTGATATTTTAAATCCTCCCAAAGATGCTGAAACCACATGCAAAACCAGAGCAGTTCATATTCTGAATCTATGTTACAGTTTATTCATATCTATAAATCATACTTATTTATCTGAATAGCACAGCAGTAGAGTTTTTCACTAATGCAAAATGTAACTGGATTAATAATATATGAACTCAGGTATCTGTTTCACTGAAATATATATTTTAAAGGAAATTATTTCAAATAAAAGTTTTTTATTAATTATAAAAGCCAATTTTCTGAAAACACAGTTATTAATTTCTAAGTTTTAAAACTAATATTTTTTAAAAAAATTATGTGGCTGAGAAAAGAAACAGATTTATTGAAGTTCTAAAACAAATAGCATCAGTGTGATTTTAGTTTTCTGAGATGTCAGAACCTTCATCAATTAACAAACCCCTTAGACTTTATTTTATTTTTCTGCCTCATTAGCAAGTATGTAGATTCTGACTTGCTCAAAGTCCAAAGTCAAACAAAATAGGGAAAAAACTCTCAGACAGCTTCTTAGCCTTCCCTTCAGATGGCTTCTTAGCCTTCTGTACACTTTAATTTAAAAGCCAATGAGTTACTCCAAGGTATAACCATAAGTCAGCCTGAAGGAAATCTTATAGCTGTGTAGATGATGGAATGAAACTGTAATGCACAGATGGCTTCACTGTTACAAAAGTAATCAGCCCCTCAAGTCAACTATGGAAAAAATGCACATTTTCCAGACATATATTAATATGCTCAAGTTTTTCTATGTGCATTAAAAAATGTGCAGTGAATTTAAATGAGCCCAGTGAAATATATGTCACAATCATTAATATATGCAATCCCAGGGTCAAAAAGCTGACTTTTCTTGAAAAGATTAAATCTCAAAAATTATGATAGCTTATTTCTTGTTCAAAGAAGAGAATAAAGGTAGAATATTTGAAAAACTGAACTGCAGGGTGATATTTCATAATATTTGATAACTTGAAAGAAAGAATATATATCATCAGTGTATTATTAAGGCAGTAATCAGTTTGCATCTTGAACATCTTTTTAATTTTAAAAGGTAGTCTCAATATTCACAAGTCTCCTACTCTTGGTAATGGGGAATGAGAAAGAAATACTAGTGAAATGCAGTTATAACCTTTAACATAATCTTGAAAATACAGATTGATTTTAAGCATTAAATTACTTGAACATACAGGAAGTACTACAAAAACAAAACAAAACAAAACAAAACAAAACAAAAAATCAAAAAAAAAACCTAACAGATTTTGTGACTAAAGACAAACATTTCTCTTCAAAAATAAAAAGCTGTAGGCCTGAATAATTAATTACTCTTGTTTGTCTTAAAAGTTACTGAAGCTATACAACATTCTGTATTTGAAGAAAAAGATATATGGAATGTGCAATGGATTGAATCTATGGATTGAATGAATATTTTAATGTCAGGTATGTTAGTCTTCCATAAGCATGGAATCACAGAATGGTCTAGATTGGAATGGGCCCTTAAATATCCTCTAGTCTAACCCTCTTTCCATGTAAAGTTATGCCAGCCACTAGATCAGGTTGTTCAAAGCCCCATGCAACCTGATTTGAATGCTTTTAAGGACGCAGCATCCACAGTATCCCTGGGCTTCCTCTTCCATTGTCTCACCATGCTCGCAGTAGTTTCTTCCTTATGCCAAATCTAAACCTACTCTTTTTGAATTTTAAACCTTTCCCCCTTGTCCTGTCACTACAGCTCCTGGTAAAAAGTCTCTCTCCACCTTTCTTACATGCCCTCCTTAAAGGCTGCAATAATGTCTCCAAGGAGATATGAACAGTGCAGACTCTTGAGAGAAATTACTCATTCCCGATTTCTACTTTGACATTGCAACTATGGATGTTCAGGCAACTCTTTATCCATTCAATAATCCACCCATCAAAATCACACGATTTTGAATCTCCAATTTAGGGAGAAGAATGTTGGTAATACTGGTAACAGGAAAGAAAAATTTCTATCTTAGAAACCCCATGATGGACTGAAATTCTTATTATGGGTTAATATGCTTTAGAAAAGTTCGGTAAAATTAGAAGTCTTACACAGTTTATGCTTTATTACCCCAATCATATTTATTTGGGTCATGCCTTAGAACATGCTAACAGTGCAAAATTTCTTCTCTGAAGTACTTTTCAAACAAAAATTAACAGAATAACCTTTTCCCTAAATGCAGCATAAGCAGCTAATTGTAAAGACAAAGACAGACAATAGAACAATACAGTAAGGTGTAATAGAGGAGAAGTGAGGACATTGCAAAAGAAGAATAGGAGGTTTCTATAATGTGAGAGAGGTTCCATCCACAACATCTGAGTAAAAAGAGGGGTTTTGCCTATTGGCAAACTATGAAAGAACCAGTAGGCAAGTTGATGTCTATAAATAATATATACATGCAAATCTAATTTGGTGTTTGTAACTGCTTGTGAGTGTGGTAAATTTGGGGGATTCATAATTTTTTTATTTGTTCTACTATGTTTCTCTTTTGAAAGTTGTGTTAAAAACCATGGTGAATAATAGGTCTTTTACCTTCTAGTCATTTTTAAATATTCCTAGGTAAAGCTCCTTGGAATATCTGAATATATCCAATTATTTGTGTCTCAGTCAGGTACACATAATATATACAAAAAGGTAGCCAGACTTCTACCTGTAAAAACCTAGAACTGAGATATTTACGGTTATGACTAGTTTGACGCAAAAAGGGTTTTCTAGTAAATACATAATTTAGAACATAATTTAGAACTCAAAATTCTGGTAGTTTTAGAACCTTAAAATGTAACAAAATGTAACATAATGTAACAGAAATCCAGACAAGAGTCTTCCATTGAGAATTACATTATCTGTTTACTCAAACTTGTGATTCTGCCCAGTGGCACATATGTGTGCATTATATCTGATAATTAAGCCTTTAATTAACATTGGTAATACTAATGGTAAGTAAATAGATATGGTATCAGTCTGTAAATACTGTTTTAACTACCTTTGTTAGTTAAATTATTCGATTTAATTTACTTGATCGAATTATCTTGCTAAACACTAATATAATGCTTTAGTACACTTTCCATTACAGTCTATTAATAGCAGTTCAATTACTTTTATATTGCTTGTGTAATTTAGAAGAGTTAAATAGCAACAACATTTGCATTTTATCCTTTTACAGCCTATTAATGTTCCTAAAATATTTAAATTCAAAAATACTAATGAATTATCTTATTTGCGGTGCAATCTGTTCGTGAAATACTCATTAATAGGAGCTAAACAGAAAAAGGAACAGTCTTACAAATAAACCAACAAAAATAACAACAACCACAAAACATATAATAACAAATAACAATAACCACCACCACCAAAAATATTTAAAAAAAGATATCTCAGTGTTCAGTTAAAGTCTGCAAGTTATTTGAAAAGATGCTTTTCATCTATCAAAACATTTTTAATCAGAGATACAATAATGAAATACATAATACGTATTCAAATTAAATAATGGTTTGCACCAGAATTTTCATGCATGCAATACTCTCTTATCCTAGATTAAATCTCAAGGCCAGAAACTTTGCTGTGAAAAGTATTTTTCACTTCCTCCATTCACTATGAGGGAAATGAACTGCAAGAGAAATCCCTTTTGGCACAAGTACTCATAAATACAGCTTCTCTAGTGATTCAGAGTTGAATGAGATCCACCACAACCTGAGACCTATTACAGTCCAACCACTAAAACACTGAGAGCTATTCATGTGGGACAAAGCAAGCAGCCTCTGGCACAGCACAAAATAGCAAAGTGTGAATATTTGTTGTAGAGCCATTCAGACACCTGAGTTTGTCCAAGGCATGTATTCCCTCTGCACTTGCTTTTAGTAATTTTAATTTTCTGGATATCAGTCAACAGCCTCAAGCAGATGTAAACAAAGATAAAACAACTTCCTGGCTTTTCTTTTCTTGACATGAATCATTTCTCAACTGATTTGTGAATGGAAATTCCATTATTATCCAAGCAAAGTGTGTCTCATGCTTACAAACAAAGTTACTCTATATTGTTTTCCATCAGTATATCAATCATAGACATAAATCTTGTAATAATAAGGTATTCATAGTTATGAGGCACTACTCAAACTGCAGTAACCCTTAGAAAAGAACACTATGTTCACCTCTAATCCCATGACAATGCAGCATTCAAAACAATTCCCGCATTCACCCCATGCCACACAATTTCTGTTTCTGTAATAGAAAAGAGGTAGAGACGTATTTCTAGTAGTTTTTTTGTGTAAATCTGATTTTTAAAATGAATTATTATTTTTTTTTAGTTTGTTTAAAAGGGAAAAGAACATCTGATGGGAGAAGTTGGGTTTAATCATCAGCTAAAAGCAATCACAAGTACATTTGATCCAGATTTTTTCTCTTATACCTTTGTTTTGCTGCTTTAGTTTTTTTCCATGTTTGAGAGAAATTGCATCAAACATCTTAGGAGAGGAAAAACTGTCCTGATATACTATGCCATCATAAAGGTTAGCCTGTGGAATGGTTGCTAACCCCTTAAAATATGTTGGAGTACTCACTTCCAATGTCTAGCAATATTGCTGACAAGAGAAAAGATGGTGCAGTAACTAAAAGATGCCTCTAATAAAGTACTCAAGGCTTACTGTGATAGTTATAACAAAAGAGCAAATGTTAACAGTTTGGTTTGGTTGGTTTTCAGTTTGGGTTTTTTGTTTGTTCTATTTTTGGTTTGTTTTGGTTTTCCTCTCTTCATCATTTATCTGAACCAAACCCTTATAGGATATAGAGAAGATTGTCTGGACACTGATGAAGTATCTTACTGTACAGCAGATTCATGAGTCTATTCTCAAAGGAAGGAGCAATCTTCAATTTAGTGAAATTATATATATTTATTGATTGATCTTAAGGTATTTTAACTACCATTCCCAAGCTGAATTATTTTGTTTTATTTGTGGCCAGTGCAAATCTGTTTATCCTTATGCTAAAGCTTAGAGAGAAAACTGGCTTAGAAATATTTTAAAAACTCCTGTATCACCTAAACTGGTGATAATCAGATTAAGAATGGAGAGTTTTTGTTTATTATCCCTGAAAAAGTTGCATACACATATAAACACACACACAGACACTTGCTGTGAATTTTTGCATTAATAACACAATATATTTACATAAATCGCACAGGAACCGTGTACTATATGAAATTTTTGAGTTCTGTTTATTTTCTATAATGGTCCCAAACAGATTGAATTGAAAATGGAATATAAAATAATTCAACCTGCTAAAATACATGGCAACTGATTTTCAAACATAACCTTGATCCACCTAGTCAAGCATTGTGGAACTTCTTTCAAGCATGAACCAGAAACTGAGCTTTGTGACTTGTGTGTACACTGATTTATAGAGAAGGAAAGAACCGATGCTGTGTATATGGAATATTTCAAGTATTCAATTTTCAGGTGAGCCATTTGCATGAGAAAATTTGAGTTCTATTGTTTCACTCTTTATCCACCTGCCAAACAATGGAAACAGTGTACTTTATAGAAAAAATGGCATACATTAAAAAAATAAAAAACGAGGGTGGGGAGCCAACAATATCCTGGAAAGGAGGTGACCAGATGTCAGCATCTTATACTATCTGACCAAGATCTTTAAGAAATGGTGTTGGGGAAGATTATACAGGGAAACCTTATAGATATGATTGCTTGGCAGGAGATTCTGAAAATATTGTCTGTGAATGAAATAGAAATGATAGTGAGCAAGCCACCCAGAAGACAGGATATCGAGCAACGTCCCTAGCAAACAAAGGAATGCCAAAGATTCAAGGGGGAAGGGTTTCCTGCCCACGTTGCAGGAACAGGGTAGCTTAGAGATTATCTTTTAAGGTTTAGAATGTGGCATTTTATGGTAATGTATTGGTTCCTATAGGCTGTATGTAAATGTAGTAGGATTTGTGTCTCATACTGGCTGATTACTGTAGGTTAGAATATTCAACAGAGAAAGACATAAAACTGTACTGTAACAGGAAATTGCTCTCTTGGGACATCTCTCTTGGGACAATCCTCTCAGCTGGACGCTGGCAGCTGAGAGCAGGGCTCCTTCCACCCTTGGCCCTTGCAATAAAGCACGTGTCTCAAGAGCACCCTGTCCTCCAGAGATCTCTCCTTGCCATCACCGATAAATTCCTGCAAAATGGCATGTATGGAGGATAAAAATTTACTACCAAATTTGCTTACCTGGACCTAGTTGATGTTACATAAGAATTCTTATTTAACAGAGTAATAAAGATTCCATGGAAACCATGATGCACCTGTAACAAATTGCAATATGGTACCTGAAAGGAGGCTGTAGGGACGTGGGGGCAACCTCATTTCCCAAATAACTAAGCAATAGGACAAGAAGAAATGGCCATGAATTTTATGGTTTAGGGTTTTAGGTTTGGATTAGACATAAAGAAAAAGGAATGGTTGAGTCACCAACCCTAGGGGGATGTAAAAGATGGTAGACATGGTACTGAGGGACACGGTTTAATGGTAGTGCTGGGTTTACAGTTGGACTTGATGATGTTAAGGTCTTCTACAACTTAAATATTTCTATGACTCTACGACACTGGGTGGCCAAATCATCATGAAGGAGGATGTAGGTTGAGGCCAACTCAAACCTGTTGTCCTGTCTGAAAATATTTTCTTGATTGTGCAATTATTTGTGTAATTGTGCATCATATGTTGGGCTAAGCCACATATTCACACCCCTCTTGAGTGTGTGCTGACTTTGGAAGACATAATTATACCAGCGGATGATCCATTCAGCTGTGATATAGTCCATTAATCCACTCAACTGACAAAAGTCTCTAAAGGGATATTCCAAACAGAAAATAGCTAAATGTTTTTTCACAATTCCATATAGATCTATTTGCACAAAAAAAATGTTATTATTTAATTGGCTTAATTTTCCTGTCCTTTAAGATTTTTTGAAATGTTTGCAGTAATGGTTACAAGTCAAGTTATTAGTTGTCTTCAAACCTAATTTCCACTTTGTTAATATGAAATACTTACATTTAGAAATATTTTGTATTTAGCCTTTTCTATTAAAAATAAAATTAAGAGTAAGAGAAAAACACATATTTTAAGTATTTTGAGCAAATTGCAGTTTCTTATTAGATTGATTTTTGACACTTAATTCAATAATTTTCAGTATGCAGCAAGCATTATTTTTTCAAGAAAAAAATGCTTTAAAGAAAAAATGTATTAGAGCAATAGATTTGGTTTCAGTAGTTAGTAGGGATAGTAAAACAACAATTGAAATCATAAATGCATATTTTTTGAAGAACAAATAGCTCAGTCTAATCATTTACATAAAATTAATGAAGCACTATAATTTCTTCTCTATCATTAGTTATAATACCTAGTATAAAGTTTCTAAGCTGTTATCCTTCCTTGGGAAATTACAGTCATTATCTGAGACTAAAGAAAATCTGATAATAGGGTAATTCACACTTTTAGGATGTCACTGGAATTAGACTCAGCACAGAAATTTGTGTTATTATTGGGTTAAAAAAAAAAAGGCAAGTAAATCCAAAGAAAGGTAAAATGCAACTGTTGAGTTTAAAGTTTAAGTGCTAGTATATTAAAACAAAAACAAAACGAAGGAAAACAACAATAAAACATTTTAAGAGGAGAAAGACTATTAAATGACAAGCACTGAAAACTTGTCTAATTTTTTTCTCTATGGGAGGTAATGCATTGTAAAGTGGACGTTTATTCTTGTGCATAATCTCTGATTAGAATTTAAAAATAAAATATGTAGTCTTCATTAATGAATTATTTTATTTTTATTTTTCAAAATACCTTTTGCAGAGCTCATTGACTGGAGAAGGAAGAACATCTAAGCTGAATTTTAATGTAAGAGAAAACATTTTTGAGAATTACGGTAGAATAATAATCCCGAAGATGTGATCAAGAATGCAAATTAAAAAATAACAATCTAAATGTGAAAAATTTGGTCTGTCAGTTCCCAAATACTTTGATGCTGCAGTTTTAGACACATTAAGGGTATAGGCATCTTTTCCTTAACAAACTCAAAGACCTGCAACTGGAAATATCAAAAGGTAAAAACTTTGCCATTGTTACAATTTGATTCTAAGAGAAAAAAAATGTCACTTAGTCTAAAATCATGAAATTCATTTTTTCCATAAAATTTTCTAACAAAAAAAAAATCTGTGGAAAGTGTAAAAGAAAATAAAGTCAGAATTTGCTTTTCTTGGCTTTATACAAAAGGTTACTCATATAACATAAGTGCTAAAATAACACCATTACTCTGTAGAATGATGGAAATAATAAACTGAATATTTGCCATCTGGAGTTTGATTTCATATTAAAAGGTACATGATGAAAAAAGATCATATGGCCATGAAAATGATGAAAAAACTAGTTTTTTCCTAGTTAGAATATTAATTCTAGATATTAATTTTTCAACTCATCACAAAGAACAAACCAGTGGGAAGTTCTTTTGTGCAGTTGGTATAGTAGGTCCCAAAACATAGATGTACAGGTATATTATCAAGCAGCAACTTGAGAAAAAACTGATTCTGTAACAAAGAGTATGTTACTTGCATTTAATCCAGATCAGTATTGATGTAAGTACTGATGAAGGAAGTTTTTGGAGTTTGAAGACCACTACAAATAGGAAGAAATGCGTAGTGAGGGTAAACTGGCTGCAGCAGATGTGATAAAATTCCCCACAGTATTAGGCGTACATGTCAAAGTTTTTGGGGGCAGGAGGAGTGACCTATGTGAGAAGAGGCCAGGGATTTCCTAGAGCATGACACAAATGTTTCATGTTCAGCAACAGACCTACTACTGGCCAAAGTCAACTCAAATAGCAAAGCTGGCGTAGACTCTGTGAAAAAAATTGTTAAGGGTAAAAGTGCTGAGGAGCTGTGGTAAAAAAACATCTGAAAACAATCCCATGGCCATCAGGGGCAGGGAAGAAGGAGGAGGAAAAGGAGGTGCTCCAGACACCTGAGCAGAGATTCCCTTGCAACCCATGTAGAGACTATAGTGAAGCACATACTTCCCTGCAGCTTGTGGAGAGCACCATGATAGAGCAGATATGAGTGCCACAGCCTGTACTGGAACAAGTGGATGTGCCCTGAAGGCAGCTGCACCTGCTGCTGTAGGGAGTGTATCCTGAATTACTACAGCAAGGGGAACAACCCATATCAAAGGAAAACAGTGTGAGGAGTAAGGAATAAAGAGAGCAGTGGTTATGAACCGACCTCAGACCCCCATTTCCTCACCCCTGTGCGCTGCTTGAGAAGGGTGGAAGGCAATACAGGCTTTTGAAAATCGAAGAGTGAAGTGGAGCCTGGGAAAAACATAACCTGGGAGCAGCATAACCTCAGTAATCAGGGAGGTAAGATCTAATCAAATCTATGATAAACAAGTTTATTAAACATATTTATTTTCTGTAGATGTAGTTAGTCTTTCCTGTATCTCTTGACAGATGAGTGATTCACGTTTTAAAGGGACATGATAAGAGGGAATAGCTGTTTGCCATCATCATAGAGATTTCTTTCTCTACCAGCAGTAAGTGTACTAGAGGAATTCCCTCCACTGACTTGCCCAACTGGTAAGCAGCAGTGACATTCCATCGGTGTTCAGCAGAATATAAGGCTGCATTAATTTCTCTAATTTTAGGCATTACATCCCATGAGGGCATTATATACCACTAAGAAGCAGGATACCTTCAACAAGAGGTGGCTGAAGACGCTCTTTTCCTCAGGCTGTGTTACCCTGGAAGAAAGAGCATGTGACTGTTCACACAACATACGCATGAAGCCATCCTTGGAAGAAGACATTGTTTTTCTCTGTTTCTATACCAAAATCAGAACATACATGAATCTTCCATTGAAAAATGTTGATTCATTCCACTCAAGATTTTTTGCAGGAAAAAACATATATACTATTTTTTCCCATTTAAGAGGTTTTGAAAACCTTAAAACTAAAAATATTTTGAAGTATGTACAGAAGAGAAACATTTTTTTTTTCTTTTTTTGAAACAAGCTTCTTCCAACTGACCTGTATTTAACCAGATGTAACTTTGGTTATTGAGGATTACGGTAATTATTTACAAGGGAAATGTAGAAAACAGTTAAGGACAGAACAAATATAAATAAGAGATTTGTATTTGCCCCTCCCCTTCACCTCATGTGAATGTTGAAGACCACAGTGAGGTCCCCCATTGAGATCCAGGCTGAACAGACAAGTAAAGTAAATTTACACAGTTGAACCATGTAGAGCACATCCTAAACACAAGTGACTAAAGCCCTAGGTGGGGGTGGAAATGTAGGAGTACAAAGGGCATTACGGAGGAGAGTAATTACAGGAAACTGGAGTCTCTTGGTCCACTTGGGGCCCACAATTAGAAAATTTCAATCTAGAAGGCTTTAAAGAGTCTGATTAGGGTTCAGCTGCAGTATCATCTGTTTGTTTTGCACTCAATCTTTACAGTTAGTTTTTCTGTTAGTGTCTAACTGAAGTTTCTTTTTCTGTTTCTTAATTTCTTTTTTAAGTGCCTGTCAAAGAATTTGAATACCAAATCATGAACAAAGTAAATGTTTCATCATTTATGGGTTGTCATGTTGCATGAGCAATCAGGCTACATTCTTTTTTTTAATGAATTATAAATTTGCTGCCAGGAAAAAGTAATCACCCATGAAATGAAGGTATTTTTAATTGCATGTGAAATACATATACAGAGGATACAACAGACACAATTTTAATATTTTAGCAGCCAGTATCATGTCATTGGTCAGTTCTGCCCAGAATGAATTGATGGTCCAGGCATCTAAGTAAAAAGGTGGGACTAAGCATTTTGGGTTTGAAGAGCAGTGGAGAAAGTTTCAAGAGATATTTAAAATGGAAAGTTTCATGTTAGAAAAATGTCAGTGTTGCATGCATAATTTTCTTTAAAAGCAAAACCTTTTCTTCAAAATTTTCTAGGGTTTTTTTAAGCAGCTTCCTAATTAGAATGATGACTATCAGAGTCTTTTCTAATTATGTTTATATGCTTAATTTAGCTGCTGCAAATAAACGATAAGACACAAATTTTGAACTAACTTCAAACAGTCAAGACCTCAGTAGTTTTAGACATAAGGTTTGCCACAAGGAATCAGACATTTATCCTGCTCAGTATTATATTTTATGGATTCAAGTGCGTGTACATATTTTCTTGTCAAAAGGAAGCAATTAATTAACTTTATCATACCAATGTGAGTTTTACTTGTCATGAAATCATGCAGAAAAAAAAATGTTGGTACTGCTCTTATTTGCTTAGAGATCCTAAACATCTAACTACTGCGTTTTAGATTTTTCGCTTATGTCCAAGTTCTGCAAAAATATTTGGGAAATAGTTTGCTTCTGTCTTTTATGCTGCCACATATTTTTCAATATGATGGTGAAGGGTCTATACAAAAGCTGTCTTTTACTGAAACTCATGTAACACCTGCTGTGTAAATCCCTTTGCTCCCCATCACTGTCTTCAAAACTGCTCTTTCATCCTTCTTTTTTTTTGCCCCCACAGCACTGAATGGGACTTTCTAGCATCACAAGAATCACTACTTTTGTGTTTCTAGTACTTGAAAGACAGGTAGTATTTGGCATTTATGACATATAAAATGGATTGTTTCATAGGATTCCTGTATCATCTTTCCACATTGCTTTCTGAGGGTGGGGGAAAAAAAAAAAAAAGAAAACCACCACATATTTTTCTTTTTACAGTCAGATGTATTTTGTGCTTCTACAAAAATTTCTGTCATCTGACTAGCAGATTTGTCTCCCCTGCTGCTAAGATATATTTTTCTGTCAGCAAACACATCTTACTTGCTTTTTTACCTGCTGTAGTTATTTACTCAACATTGAACTCATCAATAACTTACAAAACATGGTTCCTGCAGTTGTATATCAGTTGAAAATGGTGCACATTCATGTAAAATTTACCATTTGTCATAAAAATACACTAAAAAAGATATTAATTTAGGGAAGCACAAAAGTAAATACAAAATATGCACTGCAAAATTAATACAAAGTGTATATCCTAGTGTGAATGTAAGTCTATGATATTTTGCACACACTATATGTAAAATATTGGGATGTTATACACGGGATCATTAATATGGTGGTATATTCCAATCAGTGTATAAAATAGAAATTTTAAAAATCATGTCAGAAATGGATTTTTGTTTATAAAGATAAAAGAAGAAATTCTCATTCTCTTTTTTTTTCTTCACAAAATAGCCAGTCTCTTTGAGCTCTGTTTCATATCCATTTTCTGTTCCTGACGTCTGTGAAGCTCACTCTCTGCAAATGTGTCAAGAAAAGGCATTTTCTGTTCTCATCCCACACCAACTAATACAAATAGTCCATCCTGAACTGAGGGAGAAATAGGAAGTATAGGTAATCATCTCCTCACTCCTAGATAGTGACACAGAACCAGAAAACAGGCACAGTAAATTTCATCCCAAAAGATATAATAATTCAACAAGACCAGTGTAAAAATATTTTCTTTTTTTTTTTTTTTTCTTTTCTAAGCCGACTGAACCCCTACTGTAAAACACAGTATAGGAATAAATCTACCAGAAACACAGTATTGATAAAAAGTGAAGTTGAGAAGAGAATCAGAATATTAGTCTGATTTTAAACAGAAAAACCCAACCAACCAACCAAAAAAAAAATAAATAAAACCAAATTCAAAATTACACAATTTTGGCCAAAGGAGCACTCATATATTGAACAAATTCCACTCCCTCCTTTGTCTACTCTTACCAGCTTCATGACAAAGCCATTTAAAGCACAGAAAGCTGTGTTCCATAAGCAAATGAACATATGTTTTTAATAAAGGAAAATCACCAGCCTTCCATACAAGACAAATAGCTATTATGGCATGCTGAAAGTAACAGTAGCATGCACTTTGCTAAAAACAGTCCTATAAAAGAGTTCAAACACTGTTTCAGACATCATCTCAAATGCTTTTATGTTTACTAGCAGTTGGTGTATGGTAGCAATATGCCTGATCTTTTCTAGAGAGAAATATTAATTCCTGAGTGAATATTCTGAAGTATGTGAGTGATTTTGAAGATTAATATTTATTTTAAACACTAATACCTTTAAGTAAAATCCAGGAACAGATCCAATATAACTTAGCTGGAAGGCCCTGCCTAAGGACATTCAACTACATTCAGCTGATTGTTTTCATCTTTTATCTGGACTTGTAATGCATATCTACTTGGATATCATTGACTAAAAATAGCAACTTTTCCTAGTTATGTCATTCAAATAAAGGCTCAAGTTCCCTCTTTGCTTTCATACCTTTTGAAGTTTCTTTGGTAAATAGCTTTCTATAATTTTTTAAAGTTTAAAAAAATATTTTTACTTGATACTGATAGTTTTTGATAGTTCTCTATCAAAACTGATCTTTTTTTATCTCTATACCTTCAGTGTAGTGGATTAGTTTCTCAAAAGACTCCTGGATGTGTTTTCCTTGTTTGTTTGCTCCCCTTACCACGTGTCCTGGTTTAACCTGGGATAATTTGTTCTCAGTAGCTGTTACAGGGCTGTGTTTTGGATTTAGAATGAAAATGGTGCTGACAACACACTGATATCTTGGGTTTTGCTAAGTCATGTTTCTCCTAAGCCAAGGACTCTTTGTTCTTCCTTGTCTCATGCTCTGCCAGTGAGAAGCTATGCAAAATAACTGGGAAGGAGCATACTTGGGAGAGGTGATCCAAACTGCCCAAAGGGATATTTCACACCACAGAACATCATTCCTGGTATATAACCTGGGGGGAGTTACCTGGAAGAGGAACTGATCCGGCTTCAGGAAGGGGTGTCTGGAGTCAGTCAGCAGGGGGTGAGCAACTACATCGTGCATCACTTGCTTGTTTCCATTTTATTACCATTATTATCATCATAATTTACCATTATTACTGTATTGTACTTCCTTTTTAGTTTTCAAATATTAAACTGTTTTTGTCTCAACATACAAGTTTTACTCTGATTCTCCTCTTCATTCCACTGGGGGTGGAGAGGAGAGGTTGCTGAGCAAGTGGCTTTGTGGTGTCTAGTTTTCAGCTGGGCTTAAAACCATGACAAGAGGTCCTTTTAATTCTAAGGACATTTGTTTCAGTAATACAAGCAGATAGGAAATATGACTAAGCATAGCTCAAACACACTTGAATGGACTAGCAGTATCATATAAAGCAGTATCGTTCAAATAATGGTAATGCCACTGGCAAACTAGAAGTTTCTCTCATGTTTACTATTTTCTTAAGTAGTTGATGCATGTTAGAGGTTGGAATATTTGTGTATCAACAAATTATATAAGCCTGTAGAGAGTTAGAAAAACTTCAGGGCCTTTGGTTTGGTCTATAGACTCATGTTCATTTAGTAACTCCCACCAATTATTTTTATGAGTTCACTAAAGAATGACAGACCAATTCCTTAACAACTGTAAATGGCCCAGTTACTTCATAATAGTTTTTAAAAAAAGTTTCATTCTCTTTAGCTGCTCTGTCTTCCAATATCAACATTTGGCATCTTTAATTTGTCCCTTACGATGTGCGATGACTTTTTTCTTACAGAAATTATAGGCAGAAATTTTTAAATATAATGAAGGAAGTAAAAAGACTACTTTTTAACATATCTAACAGATCAATTGTTTGAGTCCTCTCCCCTGTATTTTTCATATTTCCTCTCACAGTTAATTGTTAATAATTTATGGTACTGTTTCAGGATTCTTTTCTTTTCTGTTGTTTTCAGACTGATGTTTCATTTTCCCAACAAACTGCAAAATCTTGTCATCCCATAAAATCAGTTCTTATTCATATATTTTTTTAATTTGTTACATGGTATGATTCTATCAATAAAGTAACCTGATGCAGTCTGTTTCTTTCATAATTTTACTAGCTCATCTTAACAAAAATCTGAAGTGTGGTCAGCTAAAAGCACTTGGCTGCACAAATCTATATTGCTTTTCCAGGAGACATTACATGGAGTTATTCAGACATTTCTTCTGCTCTAAATGTGAGTAACATCAATGGAAATATCTTGTGTGTCCATATGGTTCCATGATGTGTTACCAGACTAAATGGTACTAATGGATTTGACTAGGTCAGTCACAGACCACTGAAGCCTGTCTAGACTTTAAAAACCTTCATAACACAGCAGGCAATTCACCTGAATATTATCTCCTGTTCAACATGGCAGATTACAGTGAGACTGTCAGCAGATTTGACCATGGCAGAGATCCTTAAAGGTAACACAAAGCAAGTTTATACACAGGCAAAAGTATATTTAAATGGGCTGCAACTTCTATTGCAGTCACATGCACCTGTTAATTCACTCAGTACATTTTTTTTGTTCCCCTATGTTTTACCTTCTGAGCTCAATATGGAGTCAGATAGGTTATTTTCTACTACTTGAATGTATAAGGAAGAAAACTTATTGTATCACTATGGAGTGTTCAGATGTAATCTCATGTGTCAAGCTCTCTTTTGTTCCTGTTTAATTCAATATATGTTTTATACATTTTCCCCTTTAACTTAGGGTTAAAGAAACAAAAGCAGGAAAACATTTTTTAAAAAATTATTTTTAAAGAGTTTTAGCTTTTCTTCAAAGAAAAAAATGCAGTGACACTGTGCCACTATTTCAGACTTTTCAGTTTTTATCTGGTCCAGTGTGGATACTCTCTCTGGAGACATTTACACAACAACATCATCTCAGTCCACACCCCTAAATGATGAGCTTTAAAAGAATATGATAGTCTTCTCCTTGTAATGCAGACATTTGTAACAGATGAGAATAATTTCTCCCTAGATATGCCTATTTCCTCTTTCTTGACAACAATGGGAGTCTATGATAATTATTTTAAATATAGGTATCTGTTTAAGTGTGACAAATTCTAGAAAAAATCAGAATTTTACATCTCTTTTGTGGATGGGTATGAAATAAAAAATAAAATTCTTTATGAAAAACAGAAAAAATCCTTATCAAAACAGTTAGCCAAGAGGATACTGCTTTCTACTTATTAAGTTACTTGTGTTTGTTCTGTAATTCACTGAACAAACAAAATAGTTACATGATGTATTATTTCAAAACTAAAACATATACAAGCAAAGATAACAGCTATGCAATAAGAGTCTATTTGAGAATGGTTGACATGAAGTTATATATAAAATATTTCTGACATTAATTGTACTCAGTAACAACCTTCAAGCAGACATTGATATTCACAGAGCACATTCACTGCAGCCACAGAGCCTTCACAGAAGCTCATCTAGTAACAGAAATAGAAATGGAAAATAATGACCTGCCTGAATTAACAAGGGAACGCCTGTAGAATAATTTTCTTTTATACATCAACATATTGACATTGATATTTAAACAGGATGATCCATCTCACTCTCTAAAATGACCTACTGATTTTAGAAAAGTTATAAAGAAACAATTATTATTCTTGCATTTGGAGGGGTTCAGATGGCAAGACAGCAGTATCTCCTGTACTAAGGTAGCCAGTGCACATTTCTTTCTTTCAGAAGAGAAAAAAAATATATATGTGCATTGAGTTAACCTCATCTGGGAATCAGGTGTCCACCAAGCTGCTCTATCACTTCCCTTCCCAGTGGGACAGGAGAGAGAAAATAAGATGGAAAACAACTTGTAGGTTGAGACAAGGCAGCTTAAAAATAATTTAAAAAAATGAAAAAAAAAAGAAAGGAAGAAAGGAAAAAAAAAGTGAAAGTTTACATAAGCAAAGGGAAAAAAAAAAATCTCTACTTTCCATCAGTGAATGATGTTCAGCCACTTCCCAGGAAACAGGGCTTCAGCACATATAGTGGTTGATCAGGAAGGAGAACATTATAGAATAAAAAATGCACCCCATTCTTCCTCCCTACCTTAGATTTGTATCTGAGTTAACATCATATGGTGTGGAATATCCCTTTGGTTAATCTGGGTCAGCTGGTCTGGCTGTGTCCCCTCCCAGGACCTTGCCCACACCCAGCCCCTTGATGGGGCAATGCTGAGAGCCAGCGCTGATGCCGTGCCAGCACTGCCCAGCAGTACCCAGAGCACCGAGGTGTTTTCAGCACCATTCCTGCTACTAGTGCAAAGCTCAGCACTGTGAGGACAGCTAAGGGAAAATGAGCTCCATCCCAGCCAGACCCAATACAACACAATATCTTGGTTCATTTGAATACCTGAAAATGGCTGACACTGTCTGTGTATAATGTACTTCTAAGCTGTAAGTCGTTCCAAAAGCTGTAACCGTATCCAATGGAAAAGCTATAATTGCTAATATAGAATCATCATAGAATCACAGAGAGGCTTCAGTTGAAAGGGACCTTAAAAATGTTGCAAACCCCTTGACACCCAGATGTAGGCATGCATTTTCCACACCGAGCAAATGCTTCCACATAGGGAAAGGTTTAAGAGTTCCCTCTTGTGTTTCTTATAAGGTAAAGGACCCAGAAACTTCTTTGCTGTTCTGTTGGCAGTTGGCTCAGTGCCAATCCAAGAGACCTGATTGGGTTTAATGAGTGTACTTCAAAGCCTATTGCCTATTTCATTGGGCAAGGTGCCAAAGAACCCACCTCAAGCATTAAGTACTTAAGAAAAGGCACAAAGGAACTCAAAAGCTTTTTGGGGTGTCTTAATAGGGTGCCAGAAGTTTCTCTGACTCCTGTGCTCGGCTTTATCTTTTGTTTCTGTAACCTTTATTATTTTACATTTATTAAACCTTTTGCTTTTACAAAACACACCCGAAGAGCTGTCTTGCTAATCAATAAGCCACTTCTCTGCAAGGGCTGGACCCTCAGAGGTGTGGGACAACCCCATACCCAGGGCCCCAACATACTCCTTTAAATTCTATTATATGTTAATAATATAATTTAATATGTTTTCTACAAGACACAATGGAAGCCTGGAGACCCCTTCAGAGTCTTTTTAGTGTTACTACTGACATTAACCAGGAAGAAGCAATACTTATCCATAAAGAGGATTTTAAATATTTTTCAATTCAGTATATAGATAAGAAGATTGAGATTGGAAAGAAAAAAAAAATCAACAAGGTAATATAGTGGTTTTGCTCCTATTATAATCATAGGGTTTTGACCATATTTAATGGCAAGTACCCTTGATATTAGAAATATTCTTAACTTACAGCATAGACACTTTATTTTTTGATCTGAAGTTACAAAGATAAAGTCAGTGTTTAAAAAATAAAAAAAAAAAAAAGAAAAAAAAAGTATTTCTATGTTAAAACCAAAATCTTTTTCTAAACTAGTCAGGATTGATGTCAAGGCCAGGTTGGATGGGCCCTGATTTAGTGAGTGGCACCCCTGCCCATGGCAAGGGGCATTGAAACTAGATCTTTGATCTCTTCTAACTCAAACTATTATTCTACACATGTGAAGCTGGAAAGAAAAAAAAAATCTTGGCTTTATGAATGAAAGATGTTTATACAATTTCTTTAACTGTTTCAGAAAACTATTTTTTATCTTTCAAGAAGTTATTTATACATCCATATTAGAGTAAAATATTCTGAGTTCGAGTCAGAAATTCAAAGGCTTTTTAGGAATAACTGGGAACTCAAAGAGTGTTGAATCTGCATTTTAAACATAGATTCAGCCATTATAAAATATTCTTATCATGTATTTGTAAAGTTAGTATTACCTAACATTGAAGGTTGGCAAGGTGCCAGGCCAAGCCCCTCACACTGGTGTATGGTGGGAAGATGAAAGGCAATGGGCAGAGAATGAAAATACAATTTCACCTTGAAAGCAGTCAGTCAGTGAAGCAGGTTTTCCCAAGAAAGCTGGTCATTTTCAAGATACAAGTGAACAAAAAACACTGAGCAACTAGGTCATATCTCAGAGTTACCCCTGTTTTGAGCAGGAGGGTGGACAAAAAAACCTCCTGAGATACCTTCTCAATTGAATTATCCTATGGACTTACAGTGTTCAGAAAAGGAGCCTGGCTTAACTTTTTAACTGAAAAGTTGTTAGAGAAGGAAATGTTACTGAGGAATTTGCAGGTTGCTTTTATTGCATAGTAACAACCACTGTGACTCTACAACTAAACAGCATATGTAAAATCAATCATTTTTTAGGGATTTTTTTAATTCTAAGATTTTCCAAAAATGCCTTTTGAAGGCTTGATGTGATATTGTCATTCATGAATTTTCTGTTATTTCAGTATTCATAGTGAATTTTATCCTCTGCATGTGTAAGAGTTCCAGAAGTCAAAGCATGCATCTGCTTCTCAAAAATAATTCTGGAAAATCTATTTCTGTTTTATTACAGGGAATTCTTCTGAGTTTAAATATGTTTTTGTCTTTTATGTCCATTTGCTTGTTTGCTATGTAGTCTGAAAAATTGGTTACAAACATTGCTTATCTCTTCAAAGCTTGTTTCATCTGCCTCTTATTTTATTGTTACATGTATTTTGTAAGAGTCTGTTATAATTAGATATGGACTAATGGATGGTTCTGAAAAGCTTAGCACTCCAGGTAAGGAAAGTGTCTTAAAATGATAAGAAGAGGTTACTGCATAAAAATCTGCTTTCACCTGTACGAGAGAAAACTGCCACAAGGTTTTTTTCAACTTCTTAAAAATTTCTTTCAACTTAGTATTCTTAGAAAACAAAAGGACAATATTCTCAACCATTACAGCAACATTTAAACTATACACAGAAGTTTTATTTTTAAAACAATCTCAGGGGATATCTTGGTTTTCTTTCTTCAAATAAGGTAATTACCTTGAAGTAAATAAGACTGTCCTTTCAGAAATGCTAGATTTATGCTACAGTAAGAACTGGGATGCCTGCCTGCCATTCTGTGGGACTGGAGGGAAAAAGACAAGACAACAGTTATAGATATTTAGGTTAATTGGCAGTATTGGTTTGTGATGGGGTTTGGTGGTTTTTTTTTTGGTTTTGGTTTTGGTTTTGTTTTGGTTGGTTGGTTTTTGGTTTTTTGAGTTTTTAGGTGTTTTTGGTTTTTGTTTTGTTTTTCTAAGTGTGTACACAACATTTCTTTGTTTCCAACATGGGTCTGAGTCTCTGCAAGAAGATTGAAACAAAACCAGTCCNTTTGTTTTGTTTTTTTCTTTTCTTAAGTGAGTACACAACATTTCTTTGTTTCCAACATGGGTCTGAGTCTCTGCAAGAAGATTGAAACAAAACCAGTCCCCAAAATAGACAGATGCTGGCCCAGGTCCTGCCCCCGACAGGATTTTGTATGGGCTAGCCAGCATTTTTCCTAGCAATTGCAGAGCCTGGTCTAGTGGGAGAGCTCACCATCCATCAGCACAGAGAAAGTAGAGCTGTTATTTCATACCTTGACTCTGTAGGTGGCTTTGGCTTAATATTTCTAAGAAAAATACCAGGGAAAGCTTTACTCAAGGAATGGCTTCCAGAGAAGATACGAAGAAGCATGCGCCCTGTGGGGTCTCATCATCCTGCCAGGCTCCCCAGCACAAAAGCAGACAGCTAGAATGCTTCCAGGTGTGTAGATGCAGCTTGAATGTAGAGGTGAAAATTTTTTGGCAGAAGAGTAATGGGTTTCCTTTATTACTTAAAACAGCAATCATTAATACTATTCAGTAATGTTACCAGTAGTAATCAACTAAAAAACATCAGATAATCCACTGATCTACATATATGTCGGAACCCAGGGCATCTCTTTGGCTGCCCTGGAAGCTCAGGAGACCCTGATCAGACAGTCTGNTTCATGCGTCTGCCCCGAAACATCCAGGAGGGCAAAAAAGACTCTAAACCACCAGAATATCGGAATAGATAAATTCGACTCATATACATTGTTTTATAATCTTCATTAGATCAAAATACAGCTTTACTCCATGTCACTGCTTACAGATCAAATTCTTTTAAGTCACTTTTTTAAAAATCTGAAGTCAAAGCAACCATCTGCAAATTTCAGAATGCAATAATTCTACTTGAGACACACATTGTGTACGTAAGCTTATATAACACATAAATTATTAAGGGGTTGTGAGGATTTTCTGGTGCTCCTTTTAAAATATTAACAATTATAAGGGGTTGTTTTCTAGTTCTTGAGTAAATTATTTCAAAATATTACATAGCAAAGAATCAAATTTTACCTATTCTATCAAATACATGAGGAGTGTGTTTCAGGGCTTTTTTTATTTATAAATAGACAAAAATAATGTAGATAAATATCTGCTTTTGCATTTAGCAGATATAGCTGATAGACATCTGCACTTTCATTTTATAGTCGTTGAGATGACTCTTTTCCTGACTATATCCATGATTACTATTTGATGAAAAGTGCAAAGAAAGTAGGATGAACCTGTGAAGCTGTGCAGAAGTTTGTACAACTTATTTCTCCAGCAGAAGTCTGATTATAGTATTATTCTCAAAACTGTACATGTACTCTTTCATTTTTTGTACTCTTTCTGAAGAAAAGGTCTCTATTGCTTCTTCTAATTTTTTTTGTATGTACTAGAAAAGTGAAAGCCTAATTCTTTTCAGCCTTTCTTTATGATTATTCAGAAATTCCTCTGCCCAAACTAAGGTGAGACTATATGCTGAAGTCAATAATGCAGAATTTATTTAACAGTAAATGAGAGAATAGAGAGAAATAGGAAAGAGGCAGGAGATGAGAGAGAGAAAGAGTAAGATTAAACAGAAGATAGTCACCACCACTGCATGGATCCTGCAGTGTCCTGCAGATCCTTCTTCACCCTGCTCCTCTCAGTGTTGGGGGTTCAGGAGTCATTCTTCTGGAGATATCACCTTTATACAGCCCAAGGTTGGGGTAACAGCAGAGCACAGATGCCATTGCCATAACTTGTGATGGCATGTGTATAAGCAGTTGTTTCTTTTCCCACAAATTTCCACTGTGGGAATATTTGTTTGGATGCATCAACCAGGAGGACATACAGATCTATCTTGCCAGGCCTGGAATTAGCACCTTTCTGTCTCAAGTTTCTCTTTCGTGCTTTCCTCAAGTTACCAGTGATTTAGGTTATGGCAGGTTCCTTCTGTGGCCTTGACAGTATTTTGAGATAGGCAAGGGCATTCTTTAAGTCCTTATACCTTTATCATTTTAAAGCTGAGGTAGTTAATATAAATTTTCATTTGTGAAACATGCTTTAAAATGCAGATGAGAGAAAAAAAATAACAGTCTTAGGGAGTAACAGGACAGCAAACAAAACCCAAGCAAATAAACCAAAAATGCACCCCAAAAGTCTAAAAGCTTTATGTGAAAGGAAAATATTTTATTAAAGGATTGCAATGGTAAGATGAAATAGACTAGATAGAGCACATGGATTGTAATAAATTTAACAAGGTTACAGCTTGGTACAACCGCTGGCATGAGCTCATCAATGCTAACTATTAAAAAATTCTCAGGAAATACTGTGTCCTCTGTGAATGATTATTCTTACAAACAGTTCTTGGGTACTCAGTTTTTTTGTGCAAAAATAAGTTAGCTGTTTAAACTATCTAACCCTGGTTGCAAACTGAACTACACCAATTCTTCTTAAGGACAGTAAATATTTCTTTATATAAATATAGCCATAAAGTATAGTAAGCCACTTGGCTGATAATAAAAAATAGAATATCCTTCTCCTGTCAAATAAGGAATATATTTTAAAAGTCACAGTTGGGCTGAACGAATTTTCTCCCTACAACAGTAAACAACATCCCTGTAGTTTTCTAGTGTTGCCTGTCTTTGTTTCCAAAGTGCATACACTTTCCTTTTCCACCTAATTCTAGATGAATATTCCTGTTTAAACAAGATAACCTTCTACATTGCTTACTTGAGTTCTGAAACTTTGAAGTTACACTTTCTTCTTTGTAGCTCAGCTTGAATTTAAAGCTGAAGATTGTTGTCCTAGGGTATTACATAGTCTAATATTTGAAGAACTGTTGTAAAATAAAGAGGAACCAATTCATACACCCTCTGCTAGAAGGGAACTTTTAGTCCAAATTTTATACATCTGGGAATTGTTTTGACAAGCAGAGGAAAAAAATGTATTAGACCTTATTTGCAAATGTTCTGAAATCTAAAACCCTAGCTGACTGTATAATCAGATGTGACTCATAAAATATACACACAGTCAGATATTTCCCCAGGCCATTTTTATTTGGCGCCCTACTAAATGTGTACAAGCATTTAAACTTTCCACCGAAAAGTCTCGTTTTCCTATTCAATGGCTAGAAAAATCCTCGTATTCCAAATTGTCCTCAGGAGGCCATCAGAGGCCCCTCACAATATGTGCTGCCTATACAATCAGTGCACATATTTTGTAGGCACAGGAACATCTAAATGAGGTGACTAATTTAGTAACCTAGATGTAAGTTGCACAGTGTTAAAGAGCTTTTATTTCACTATAATGAACACAATGATATATAAAAGGTTAAAATAAGAGATTTTTCACTCTAACACTTTAAAAGTAATTGTCTGAGTGATGTAACTGCCTTTCCTGGTGTCATGGTTTAGGAATGGTATTCTGTAATTTAATACTCCTGCTAAAACCACATCACCATTAACTTCCTCTCCTGCTCTAACTGGAAGCACAAAAGGCAAGGATCATGGGTTGAGATAAGAACAATTTACCGGAAACAGTAATGAGATAAGAAAACAATCAATAACAACAACAGTATTAATAACACAAGGTATAAGACAAATAAACAGTTTACACAGGAATAAACCCAACAATAAACAGTAAGGGACCAATTCACCCACCAAGTTCTTCCACCACAAGGAACACAGTTCTCCTTAGAAGGCAGCATCTTCCCCCAAGCCCAGCAATGATGTGATGTATTGAGTAACATCTGGAGCCTAGGCACAACCCCTCAGCCGCTGCGCTCTCAGCTACTGCAAAAAATTGAACCTATCCTGGCCAAAACCAGGACACTTGCATTTTTTGAACCAAAATTTCTTCCATTAGTATATATCTTAACCTCTGCTGAAAGGTGAAAAAGTCGTTATTGTCCAGAAGCCTTTTTTTATGTTATTAGCTGATATTAATGTATCATGAAACTGCTCACCTGCTTCTCCTAGAAAGCAAGATGCATATTCTTATATTTCATTAAACCATCTAATCTTAAACTAACAGATAAAATTAGATTAATGAGAAATGAAGGTACAAATAATTTCCTAAGAGATGTTTGTAATTTCATAGAGTAATTTACATTGTTAAGTCGTTGGTTTACATAAATGTCAGTGAAACTTTACAAGCAATCTGTTCTCAGGATGTTACCCTCTAAATTAAATAGAACCTGACTTGCTGTGTTCTGCAGGGCAGATAGGAGTTAAACTAAGGAAACTCCTAGGATCAAAAAATCACTCCAATTCATACAATATTGATCATTTGTTAAGCAGGTATGTTAACACAGATTAACAGTAGACCCTTTAAAAATTTTGAAAATGAAGTGATGAAAAATGCATAGGAAATAGTAGTTGGACTTATCTAAGGATTAATTCTGGCACTTCAGGATTGTCTTCTGAATAAATTAATTTTTTTTCAGATGCATTATATTATCTTTGTTTCCCTGTAATCTAAAAATCTTAGAGTTTCAAGATAGTAAATGTTCCTATCAGATTTAGAGACTAAAACGCTAGTCACCATTTGTGAAAGCTTTTAGGACTTTAAATAATCAAAGTCTCTTAGACACACTCTACCCTTTAAACAAACTGTCAATCAAACAGACAGTCAAACTTAAGCTACAGAAGATTTATATATATATATATTCCATAAAAGAAGGCAGAATATATTTAATAAGAATAAATAAGTAACTACACAGAAAGAAAAAGAAGTAATTGGTACAAAATGGGCAGACATTCTTAAAAAAAACCCTCATAACCCCATATTTCTGTAATATTACCTCTGAAACATAAATATTTTTTACTATGTTGTGACAATACTGTGATTATACTGCTTATAATAATATTTTGTCATGCTATAAAATCATAGAAACATTTAGGCAGGAAAAAACCTTTAAGATCATCTAACTCAACCCTTAATCTATCATTAATATATCCAACACTAAAGCATCTCTCTAAGTGCAATACCTACATATCTTTTAAACCCTTCCAGGGAGTTAAGCATACTCAACTTATTCCCCAGTCAGCTTTATTCAATGTGTGACAACCCTTTCCGTGCAGAACTTTTTCTTAATTTCCTAAATCCCTCTGGCACAACTTGAGACTGTTTCCTCTTGTCCCATTACTATTTACCTGGGAGAAGAGACCAACCCTTTTCTCTCTCCAACCTTCTTTCAGGTAGTTATAAAGAGAAACATCTTCTACCTTGAGCCTCTTTTTCTGCAGGTGAGGGCCCAGCTCCTTCAGTTGCTCCTCACGAGAGCTGTACTCCAGGCCCTTCACCACCTCATTGCTCTTCTCTGGACTCACTCTGGCACCTCAATATCTGCCTTATAGCGTGAGGCCAACAGCTGGACGCAAGATTCAAGGTGTGGCCTCACCAGTGCCAAGTGCAGGGAGCAATCTCTACCTTAATCCTGCTGGCAAACTATTTCTGATACAGGCTGGGTTGCCATTGGCCTTATGGGCCACCTGGGGCCTCTTCTGGCTCATGGGGACTGTGCTGGTTCATGCTCAGCCATTGTCAGGTAGTACTCTCAGGTCTTTTTCTCCTCAGCAGCTTTCCAGCCACTCTTCCTCAGCCTGTAGTGATGGGGGGTTGTTGTGACACAAAGGCAGGACCTGGCACTTCACCTTATCATACCTCATACAGTTGGCCTTGGCCCATTCAGTTGTCCAGATCCCTCTGCAGAGCCTTCCTACTCTCCAACAGGTCCATGCTCCTGACCCAGATTAGTTTAATCTGTGAAATTACTGAGGGTGCACCCTATCCCCTATCCAGATCATTGATAAAATTATTGACCAGAACTGGCCCCAGTGCTGAACCCTGTGCAATACCACTGGAGACCATGTGGGGCCAGCCTGTGCCTGCACATTTAGAATGTCCCACTTGAGGAATGCTTAGGCTTTCAATCTCTCTTGCCCTTTAGAGCTGTCTCCCAAGGAACCCTGTCAACCAGTTCCCTAAGCCCACCAAAGTCTGCCTGCCAGAAGTCAAAAGAAGATCTGCTGGCACCTGTTCAAGAATTGAAAATCTAACTTCATGATTGCTGTGCCCAAGAAAGGCCTCAGCCATCATATCACTCACAATCCCGTCTGTGTTCACAAATACGAGGTGCAGTAGACCATCTACCCTAGTTGGTTCAGTCCTGATCTCTCAAGATTCAAGTGTTTTTTGGAGTCCTTTGCCCTCTGAAAAGCCCCGAGCCAGACGCAAGAAAGAAGCGGAGTCTTCGGGTTCTTGTTTCTCAAGGTCTCTTGCTTTGTTTATTATTTCTTATCTTACAGTTTTCTCTTGTGCCCAGCCAAGGTCCATGCAGCAGCTCGGGCACCAGGCGAACCCTCCCCCGATGGGAGGTCGTTATCCTTTATACTGATTAATATGTCTCTCTTATTTACAGTTACATACCAATACCTACTACCTATACTAGACAGATCATCTCTACTCGGATCCAATCCCTTTGAACTACTTCGTGCCATCATCACAGCAGAAGATGGAGACAAAAAAGAAGAAGAAACTTGGGCACTGCCCCAAATGCTCAATCTTGCTTCTATTCACCTCCATTCTAAAAACCCAAAACTACAAATTTTTCACCTGGTGATAAGCTAAACTACTGTCTTTCACACTCTTGTGATTTGTAATTCCTCTCCCAGTGGTGGCAATCTTTCCCATGGACTGAAATCAAAGACAGTGTCTTCCTGGGCTCTGTGCCAGGGTCTCCAACCCCCCTGTACAGATCTCAGACCCTCCTATACAGGTCTCAAAACCCCCCTATACAGGTCTCTGCCACGGTGTCCAACCCTCTAGGGCAACCAAAGGGATGTCCTGGACTCTGACAGTTCAGTTACCAACTGTGTTAGCAGCTTAGCTTCCACACACTCCAGGTATCACCCTGACTGTTTTCTCTCCTCTGTATTCTATTTCCAGCAGACATTTTGGAAATTGAAGTCTCCCACGAGAACAAGGGCTAGTGATAATGAGATTTCTCCCAGCACCTTATTGACTGGGTTATGGCTCAGAATAAGGAATATTAACATAATTTACAGCATTGTAGAGCACATTAATAAACTGCTGGTACTAAGTTTTTAAGACAGTCATCACATGATTTATAAGGCTAAAAACAGCTTAGGAAGTGGGACATGCACCCAGGATTCTGTATTGTGCATGCATGTTCATTCTAATGTCATTCTTGTTTGAACTGGCCCTGGTTTGAAATCCTCCAAAACAGATGTGCAAACTGACTGTCCAAATCCCTGGCCTCCACCTGTTTAACAGTGCAAACTTATCTACATTTTGTTTATCTGTATGTATCAAACTTAGATTTGAATCTCTCAATGTAAAATAGAGTCACAGACCTTGCTGGGATATATTTGACACTCTTTGAATGTTTTTTTTTGTGTTTTACAACTCCATTGGACTGTAACCCACTGTATAATATGCTTAATGAACAAATATGTTAAATGACAATCAGGGTTTAAAATGTCTTTCATAATATGCCTTTTTTATGACCTTTTAATAATGCAACAGTGCTGATTTAAGTTCAAAATAATGTATTTATTATTTATGCATGATAAGGATTAATAATTTATTAATTACACATTCTTTATAATGTACTGTAAACTATCTGAAATGGAAATGAAAAGTTTTGCTTATGCAAAAGTCTTTATAATGTACTGTAAACTATCTGAAATGGAAATGAAAAAATTTTGCTTATGCTTTGCATTTCATGTAAAGACTTACAGAGCCGTCAAACACTGAAAACCTTAATGTTTAAAAAATCAAAATTCTCTTTTGCATGACGACTGTGTTCTGGCCAAAAAATCACCACGAATTCAAATGTTCTGTTCTTTTGGAGCACGATTTGAATGTTTAAGCATGTTCCTAATGTCATTTTAGACACAATTACATCTTGCCTGTACACCAAGCAGAGTGTGGGTCTGTCTTCTTAAGTTCCTATGTCTGCCAGGACATCTCAGATACAGAGGACAGTGGAGCTATCTCAGACACTTAATGGTTCAAATAGAAGTAGATATCTAAATTTAGGCACTTAAATTTCTCCCTTAAAACTGTAACTTGGGGGGTAGTTCACCCTGAACAGAAATCCCTTTAAATAACTTGCTTGCTTTTGCACTATGTCTGTCCATAATGCAGCCCAAACTAGCTGATTGGCTGCACATTCTGCAGGGAAAAAGTGGTTTTCCATCAGTTAATCTTGCGTGAGTGTATTAAATAGAATTTTTATTTCCTGAGGTAAGTGGTTTTAGTAGAAGTGCTGTATAAACAGTAACATTTTTTAATTTTTAAATAAGAAAACAACTGTTATTCCATTTTGTGAGGATGTAGTGTTTGTATCTGTGTGCTTTGATAGCAGCTTAGGCTCTTGGGAGTATTCAAATTACTTTCAGATTAAATAAAGCATGTCTAGGCAGCTACTGAGGTGTGGTGTTTGAATTGCTATATTTTAATGGTCTAGCTCAGAGGTAGCTAATTTCAGTTTCAGCTACCAAGGAGTTTTTCTAAATCTGGCTGAAATTCTGCAGTACAAAAAAATGAAATAGATTTTTGTTTTGTTTTGGTTTATTTTCCTTGTTGCCTGGAAAAATGCAAAATCATTTCAGTTAATGCAGAAGCATATTTTGATATCTGTTTATTAAAAACAACCTCAGTTTATTTTAAAGACAATACCAAGAAGCAAAATGTTTTGATCTATACAGAACCTCAATTTACTCCTGCATAATTATGGATTGCAGCAAGGTGGGTATTATAGCAGGCTTGTATTAGAATATCTGTAACAAAATCACCATAATAATGTTTGATTGATGCATCAAATGACAGTTTTTTACAGGTTTAAAATAAGGGCACAGATAGCACTAATTCTTCTGTAAATTTTATAGTGACTTACATGAGGCCAGGAAAAAAATAATTATTATTCTCCTTTTCTTCTTTGTTCCTTATTTCTCCCTCTGTTTCGTTTTGTCTACCTTGTATGACCTTGAAGCCTAAGTAAAGTCTTTATAACATGTTGGAATTGTCTTTTTCTTAACTTGTTTTCTGTATGGCATGGACTTAAAACTGTTCTGATAGCAAATACAAAACCTCCATAATCTAAGCAGACAGAATTCTAATATTAAGATACAGCAAAATTGACAAAAATAAGGCTACACATATATAGCCTATATATCAAGTACTTGCTGGTGGGCATGATCTTTGACTTGGCCTGAGAGAATGAAGATGTCATGGAGAGTGTGGTTATTTAAAACTGCTCTTGGGTTCTTTTTCTCACAGGCACATTAATATTTCAGTTGCAGACTTAGCAATCTACTCTATTAAATTGTATATTGTACTGCTTTTGGCTGGGTGAGAGTTAATTTTCTTCACAGCAGCTCGTATGATTTTTGCTTTATGCGCAAAACAGTGTTGATAACAGAGAGGTGTGTTGCCCATTGCTCAGCAGTGCTCACACAGAACCATGGCCTTTTCAGCTTGTCTGCTTCCCCCCAGCAGTGAGGAGGCTGGTGGTGCACAGGAGCAGGGAGAAGGCACTGCCAGGACAGCTGAACCCAGCTGACCAAGGGATTTTCCACAACACCTGGAGTCATGCTCAGCATATAAACCTGGAGGAAGAAAGTAGGGGAGACATTTGGACAGACGGCGTTTCTGTTCCCAAGTCACTGTTCCCTGTGATAGAGCCCGGCTTTCCTGGAGATGGCTCCACACCTGCCTGCCCATGGGAAGTGGTGAATGAATTGCTCGTTTTGCTTTGCTTGTGTGCACAGTTTTTGTTTTACCTTTTGAGCTGCCCTTGATTCAACCCATGAGATTTTTCACATTCACCTTTCCAGTTGTCTCCCCCATCCCACTGAGGGGAAGCAAGCCAAGCAGCTGTGTGGGTCTTAGATGCCTGGGCTAAACCACCACAGTGGTTAAACTTAACAAGGTATAAAAGACAGCCCTCATTGCAGTCATGCAAATCTGCTTCTGGCACAGATATTAGTGGTGATATGAGTGGGTAAACTGCTGTAGCTAAATGCAAAGTTTCCCTCGGTAATTACATGAACTAATTCATGTGCATATGCATGTGTACATAAAACTGTCTTTTACATCCCTCATAATTTATTCTAAAATTTTAAATTGATCTGTACATATACAAGCATTTTTCTACCGAAATTGTGTAATAAATGCTCTTTTTTTTTTTTTTTTTTTTAAAAACACTACTTGAGGAATGACCAGCCCAATATATTATTTGGCAGGTTAATTTTCACTATGGGTATCACAAACTTTGAGTATACAATTGTTTCAATTTGAATTTAAAAAGTTCAAATGGGGATTCTTGCAACTTGTGTTAAGTGACTAGAGAAACCATCTACAATATCTGTGAACCTGTAGTGTCCTAGTGGCTCAGTAGAAAAAAAAAATCTAAAGACTTTCCCTAAATTAATTAGCAGCCACTAGATCAGGTCACCTAGTCTACAGTCAGCAGCTATTTTTTGCCTCTTTATTTAACTAAAAATTACATCATCACCAGTCCACTTGGTGGCTGAGAAGAAAAAGGGTATCAACAATAATAAAAAAAAAAAAGGCTAAATTTAATGAAAAGACTGAATTAGACCAATTTTGGAAGAGTTTGGTGCTTAATATCACCTGATCTGATGATATTGGCAGTCAGTAATTAGCCTAACAGCAGGCATAAAAGCCAAGTTAAGACATACAGGTTTAACAACTCCACAGGCAACTTTATGCAAGAGTTTAGATAAAGAATCTCATCTTTAGCTAACTAGTTTTCAATAAATATACACTGACTTTAGTATGAAGTGAATATTTTGATATCTTATGATATTAATGCTTTTGGGTGCAGCTTGAGTTTGCTTGGGCATAGTATGTACCTTAAGAATAATTAAATACTGTGTATTGCAGATATTGAAATTATTAGCCACAATATTCCTATACATTTTTTCTAAAGTGCAAAATAGCTAGGTTTTGCCCTGTTTTTACAAAGTTAATGAAAAGAGAAGAAAATTTTTAAAATTTACCCTTTATCTTGCACCCGAAAAAAGCAAAATATATTCATCCATAATGTCCCCAGTGATTAGAGCTGTACTATCCAGGGCATTCAGAGGGAAACAGAAAAAGATGAAGAGACAAATTAAATAATCAGGCTATTTATTCTAATTTGATGGATTTCCCCCATATAGTTCTTTGTGGCAAAACAACTCCCTGCACTACTTATCTTGCAAAAACTATTTTAGATTATGACAAGTAAGTAGGGGATAGTTTCAAATTTCAATTACTAAATTAAATGTTAATGTGTTCAAAACCTCCTGAAGGTCTTAGCTTTTGTTAATATTTTATTGCCCTTTATAAAATTACCAAAAACTTCATAGCAAGGAAGAATAGATTATATAAAATATTTTACAGTAACCCCCCCTCCCCAACAAACAAAGCAAAACTGAAGAAAATGGAAAGGGAGAAGGAAAGACACTAATATTAAAAAAAGTGGGTGCCATGATGGATAAAAAAACCTCCGCCCTCTAATGATATACATCAGTAAAATTATCTAACTCTGAAAATATATTGTCATTAATTTTTTATTTTATTTTCTGAATACAGAATTTCCTTCTAATAAGACCAATTTTAGGCTAGATTGTTCTACCCATAATTTTTATACCATGCCATAATTTTGTAAGTAACTTAAAAATAAGAAATAAAAACTTTTCAAAGAGTTTTATTTCTGGTATAGCTCAAATAGCTCTGAAATGCATAATCTGAAGCTTTAGGTGCTTTTGGAAAAATTTTGTTGTTGCTTTTTTTGTTTAGTTTTTAGTAATTAATAGTCAAACAACTACTGTGAGTGATCAGTTAAATTCCCAAATGTAAATACTCTTGATTTCTGGTCTGCCACTGAAAAGGTCAGCATTAAAAATACCGGTTTATTGTAAATAAAGTAAATTTTCACCCTTGTAGGTTTTCTTTTTTACATTTTTTTACGTATTTTATGTGCTTCAAACACTTTATTCAAAAGCAAAATTTCTCCTATTTTAATATCACATCTGTTGACATTTCAACTATATTAACATAACCCCCTTTTTTTTTTTAAGAATAAGGAAAGATGTGTGAAACTCTCTTTTTCATTTATTCCCTCTCTAGAATTTAAAAGCATGCCTGGAAAACTCAAGAATATTGTAAATATCTCCTACCTGCTTCTGGTTTCTTTAGTCTATAAATAGTCCTGAAATGATTAGTGCAAACTTTATTTTCTAGCCTTTCCTTCCCATCTGGTTTGGTCATGGGTGAAGACATGGAGTCAAAGTGAAAGAGAAATCATTCCGATAAAGGGCTCTGTCTGCTTTCTCAGCTTGGGAACAAGCCAGTCTTTAATTGCATGCATCTGTCTGAGTTCTGATTTAACGCAGGTGCCTAACAATTTATTGCACAGATAAACTGTTTCCGCAATCTTCACTTTACACTTCACCACCTTTACACACAGGGGGATCAAATTAAATATCTACAGACAGTATTCACTGTAGTATTTCTACTTCTGAGCACTTGAGATTTCAGCCTTGGTAATGTTTTTAAATTACTTAGTTGTGGGATCAATTTGATCTTAAGGAGAAGAACGTACAAAATGCAAATAATGCTTCATATTAGGCTCATTCTGATATCCAAATGAATAATGCACATTATAACCCTTTCCAATGACTGTGTTAATAGAATTTTTTAAAAAAACAATAATTAAGAGAAAAAGAGTCTAGTAAGTGATGAAAGGTTGAGCATGGATTTCCTAGATTTCCTAGACTTCCAAAGGTCATGTAGAAGTTAGTCAATAGGTCCCCCTGGGAAACTGTCCTCAGGGGCAAGGTAGCACAAAAGAGCTGACAGATTTTTGAAGATATTTTTCATAGAGTGGAAGATCTCTCAATCCCCAGGTGTAAGAAACCAATAAACCAAGGCAAAAGATCAGCATAGATGAGTAAAGGACTGTGGGACCTAAACTAAAGGACAAGAAAGAAATGCACAGGCAGTGATAGGTATGGTGAAACACTGGGACAGGTTGCTCAGGGAAGTAGTGAATGTCCTATTATTAGAAGGATTTAGGGTCAAGTTGGATAAGGCACTGGGAAAGACGATCTATTTTAAGATTTCCCTGTTTATTGTAGGGGATTTGGGCTAGATGACCTTTAATATTTCCTTCTAACACAAACTATACTATGATTCTATGTATTCTAGCCATCACAAACAGCTGCATTTTGTGTCCCAAGATTCACCAATGTATCACGCACAGCTTAAAATTCTGTAACAGATATCTCAGGGAATGAAAAAACAATGTTGTTACTTTAAAGCATCTGTCTACTTTAGTTTCATAACTGTATTACTTTAAGCTTCAAATCTTCCAAGATGTCGTTGGGTATGTTAACTCCCTTTTGCAGATTATAGTCTATGTATACATTTTTTTTAATGATAACACAGATCCACTCTTCACTGTCAGACAATGCCACTCTTAAAATCTCTTTCTTATGGCTTTCTTTGTCCTCTTTCTATTTTTCAAGGAACACGGCTCTTAAAGCAACTTTGTCAATCATCTATGTTTAATCCTCTGCTATTGAGAGCAACTTCATCTTAAAGACTCCATTTAAGGTCAAACATAAATTTACACATGACCAGTTTGTACTCATTTATGCCTATTAGTATTTGAAATTATTGCTTTAATCTTAATATTTTGTCCTTGTATTTACAAAGAATAATCATATCTGCTAATAACTTCCATTAGGCTAAGCCAAAATCCCCACATACTTTCTTAGAGTTTGGTGCCATGCCAGCTTAAACAAGTCTAATTTGAGATTATCCTTTTTGCCTGTCCCTCTATCCTCAGTCATGTGTGCCAAGAGTAGAAACTGCCTTTCAAGCTGTCAAACACTAAGCCAGTTTAGAGAAGTAATTCAAAAGCAAACTAAATGTAAATAAGGAAATATTATATTTCGTCCAATTCATGGGGTTTTTTTCTATCTCCTATGAAGTGTTGTTTTCTTAGTTCTGGTCCTTCAACTGCATCATCCGTGGATGCATGTGTATTTATTTCAGTACAAGTAAGTCAAAATTTCAGAAATATAGAAATACGATATAAAAGTATAATAGAACATATAAATAAATATTTATATATATTCAGAAACTGAACTTTTGACTTTATAACATGTGATGTGATCGAAACTGCAAATTCCAAAATTGGCATTTTGAGATGGATGTTCCCAAAATATAACCCACTTTGAGTAAGTAAGCAAATGTGCTCCAGCTAGACATATGCATAGATGTATAAGTATAATCACACACATTCACTGTCAGAATTCTCATAGTCTTAATCTGTATTCATGCATGCAAGAGACAAGTGAATCCAGTAGAAAGATGTGGTTTAACCCCAGATAACAACCATGAGCAACACAGCCATGTGCTCTTTCGCCTCCCCAGTAGCATGGGAAAGAGAAACAGAAAAAGGTAAAATGGGTTAAGATAAGAACAGTTTAATAACTGAAATAAAGTAAAATATGATGCTAAGAATAATTATTATAATAAAAAGGAAGATAACACAATGGGAGAGAAATAATATCCAAAGGAAAAAATAATGGTGAAGCACACTACAATTGCTCACCTCCTGCTGACTGATGCCCAACCCAACTCTGAGCAGCAATCAATCCATCCTGGCCAGATCCCCTCAGACTATGCACTGTAGATGAAGTTCCATTATATGGAATATCCCTTTGGTCAGTTTGGGTCAACCATACTTATTGTGCTTCCTCACAGCTTCTTGTGCACCTGCTCACTGGCAGAGCAAGGGAAACTGAGAAGTCCTTGATTTAGGGTAAGCACTGTTTAACAAGAACTCAAATATCAGTGTGTTACTGGCATTATTCTCATCTTAAATCCACTATATTAGCTAGTTGGGAGAAATTTAACTCCACCACAGCTAAGCTAGGACAGAAGGATATATCCAGACAATTCAAAACAACAGGAGGTTTAAAATAATTTTAGAGACTGAATTGAAGCAGCAGAAGGGAATAAATGTACCTGATAAGCAGAGCAGAAAATGGCACAGAACAATGAAGCTTAAATAAAACATACAAAACCTGCTATAAAACATTTTTTAACAGATGTTCAGAAAACCTATGGAGAATTAAAAAGGGAAAAAACAAACCAAAATGAAACTCCCAAATTTCTCTCAATATATTTCAAACACAAATTAACATAGTACTTTTATATTTTTATTTGCTTGTGACAAGTATCCAATATAGAACTCAATAGTTAATATCTTCATGAAAATTGTCATCTACCACCATAAAAAAGGAAATTTTATTTTTAAGTAAAGAAACTTAAAAAACTGCAATGATTAATTATTATTCATAAAATAATAGAATAAATTATGAAGATGATCTTAAACATGAACTAGTTACTCAGTTTCTTCCAGTCCATCCAGACTAAGAATTTTTTAGGGTTTTTTTAGGGCATCTGACTAACTATCACTGTTTACTGTAAAAGTCTAAGGTTACAGAAACAAAGCTAGACTGCTATCACTCACACAAGGTTATTGAAGAGTTTCAATCTTTGACATATTTGGAAAGTGTTTCACATTTTGTTTAATTCTGCTGTTCATTAAAAAAAATTACTGGAGGACTAATAATAAAGTCTCTTCTATGATGTGGCAATATGTGATCTTTTTACCTTGGAAATTTATTTTTAAAAGTGGTATAAAAAGTGAGCCAGACTCCATCTCCTGAAATAGTGATGAATTTAAAAGCCTTGAATAGGAAATAAAAGTAGAAAAAAACCCAAATCAAACAAAAAAAACCCCAAAAACCCAAACAGAACAAACAAACAAACAAAACCAAAAAAACCCCAAAACAACAACAAAAAAACACCCCAAGAAATGATTGCCCATTTTTGTTCCACTACATTTGTGATGGGATGGGAGGAATTTTTTTACTCTTCACATCCTACCATATGATCTACTTGTCTTCTACTCAAAACATGTGATACAAAGACATAGATACATGCAGCTTCAACTGCTGTAAGTATCTGTGTTGGTTTTTGCTGAGATAAAGTTAGTTTTCTGCATAGTAATTAGTATGAGGATGTGTTTTGGATTTATTCTGGACACAGTATTGATAACACAGGGATGTTTATGTTACTGCTGAACAGAGTTTCCACAGCATCAAGGCCTTTTCTTTCTCTTACTCCATTCCACCAGCAAGGAGATGGGGTGCACAAGAAGTTGAACAAAAAGAACACAGCATCGTAGTAATGCAGATGAGAAATAGTGAATGAATTCCTGATATTGCTTTGCTTCCATGCACAGCTTTTGCTTTGTATTTTTTCTCAACCCATGAGTTTTCCCACTCTGTCTCTTCTGTTTCTCTCCCCATCCTGCTGTGTGGTGAGTGAGCAAGCAGCTGTATAGAGCTTAGTTGCCAGCTGGGACTAAACCACTACAGTATTATTTTTGACAGTGGATCTGATAAGCTCAATTTACTTAATAATATCACTTAAAAAACAACAACAACACTATTACAAATAATTGTGTATATAAAGTAAAGAATGAAACAAATTTTTGCATAAAAATAGTATTTAGACAGGTATTTTATTCTCTTAGTAACCAGTACACTACCCATATCACTGAAAAATCTGAATAGATTAGCTGCCTGAAGTGGGCTTTAAAAGAGGTAAAGATAAAAAAGGAGTTGTGAGAGTTGTTATTCTTCCAGAATTTACACTCAAACAAATCCAAATTTATGAGCACAGCTAAGTGAAATTTGGCTTCAGGAATAAAAAAAAAAACAAACATCTGAGCATTGCCTACAATGCCTCACCCAAGATGCCTGAGTACGAAGATAGTAACCTATCATATTTGCAATCTTTATTAGCAGTTCGAATTCAAGAATAAAAAAGTGAAAATCAGTTAGTCTTGTTTTTCAATATAAGCATGTAATTTATCTGGACATAACATGACACTGAACATTATGAATATTTACATTCTACTTTTCTATGTCTTTCATTTATTCTTTATATTAAATATAACAATTTATGCAACTTTGCAGAAAGTCAAAGATAGTCAATAATATTCTTCATACATGTATATAAATATTTTAAGTAAAGCTCCACTTGACCTGGACTGTATTTATTCTAGTGAAACAGAATCCAAGTCAAATTGTGACTAATTTCTGATTTGTTGGATACATTTGTTCAGATATAGTATCGAATTTAATGGAGAAAAGGCATTATTCCCTCCAGTGATACAAATTTAATTTAATCTTCTCAAAACTTTTATCTGAACAATAATTTTCCTCCTAATTTTATACTTTTATGATTAAGTCTTCCATTTTTATATTAAAGTGGGTATAAATTGATTATCTCAGCATTTAACAGTAAAAGCAAGTGTATGACTTCGTAGTAGGTTGACCCTGACCAACAGTCAAGCACCCACAGAGCTGTTCATTCACTTCCTTTTCCCATCAGTCGTGGAGAAACTAGGAGAAAGTTTCAGGCATTTAGATGTGCAATAGGTGGGGAAAAAAGCTATGCATTCAAGCAAAGCTAAATAAGGAATTCATTCACTACTTCCTATCAGCATGCAGATGTTCAGCCACTTCCAGGAAAACATAAATAATAGTCACTTAGGAAGTCAAAAATAATAATCTTTGTTCCTCCCTCCTCCTTTTCATAAGCTTGTGTTATTGAGCACATCGTATGTTACAGAATAATGCTTAGGTCAGTGCTGGTCAGCTATTCCAGCTGTGTCCATTACCAGCTTCTTGTGTACTTTCAGTACATCACTGAGGGGGAAGAGTGGGAGCAGAGTGAGTAAAAAAGGACCTTGATGCTGTGCAACCACTGTTTAGTAACAGCCAAAACACTGTGTATTATCAATATTGAGTTAGTCACCAATCCATACTACTATAAAGAAAATTAGCTCCATCCCAGTCAGACTCATTACAGAATAAGTAGGGTTTCTCATTTCTTTCAAGCATGGAACAATTCAAAAGTCACTAATAGTTTATCATCACTACTAGTGTTAACACACAAGGTTATTGAAATTGAGGTTCCTATCAAAGAAAGTGTTGTATAAATGTATATGAAAAAAGAACACACAACACTATGTCTATAGAGATAACTGAGCTACCTTTCCCACAGGGTGATATTCAACCAGTTAGTAACTGATTTACAGTGTCTTCTCAGCATTTTAAGTAATCCTCACCACAATCATGCAATAAAAACAAAATCAGGTCCAAGTTGCATGAAGAATGAGCAATTTATCATGTGTTTATTTTTTAATTCCTAGAATAAAACCTACAGCAGAATTCCTGGGGAAAACTAACAAACAAACAAACCTTATAACAGTGTTATTACTCAGTATTTATATTACTATTTCCATGATAATTTAAATATTACTTTCCTAATAACAGTTTTAAAGCAAATCTCAGAATAGCAGAGTCCAGGAACATTTCTGAGAATCTGAAAGACAATTTAGATAAATGTAAAGAACAGAAGGTGAAAAAAAGCATAGGAGACAAGAACATATAATGAGTGAACATGTATCATCATCCATAAGGCTGTTGGACAAGTAGAGATAGTTCTTAATCATTAATAATTTTTTGAGCTTTTTGCAAGTGACATTTATTACTTTACGTGAAAGTCCTTTAATATATTTCTAGAAGCCAAATAACCCAAGGTTATCTCAGTTGAAATGGAGGAACTGCATCAAAACCACTAAGAAAATGGGAGTTTTACTCTAGGAAAGAAACACGTGAAAGAGCACTGACTGATATCATGCTTGTAGAGTTAGAGAAAGTCAATATTGCAGTAAACCTAGAAAATGATATAATATTTGATTTACAATTTTGGAAAAGATAGGAGTTGCAGGGAGATGTTGACTTTTCAACCTCACCAAAGCAAGTGTCAGAATAGCGATGAGGACATAGATTATCTAATTTACAGCATTCTGCTCTAGCCATTAAGCTGTTAAGCAGCATTATTTCAACTAATGGAAAACCATTAAATTTTTAGGGTGTCATTTAATGTTAGAAGAGCTGATCGCTAAAGAACGATTGAGTTTCTACAGCGTATTTTTTATGGCACTTAATTAGGGATATGTCCTCAAGTAAACTCATAAAATCTATGTCTCTCCTGCTTAAAGTTCCTTAGGTCATAGGCTCTTAAAATGCTAATAAATCTCTGCTAGTTGACATCACCTCCTGACTCTTCAAGTGAAATTTTCTTCACAGGTTATTATATTGCCTTCTTTCTTTCTGCATTAGGGGCCATCTTGTTAAATCATATATTATCACTGTAAATCCATTGACCTTCATGATGTCAAAGTTTATAAGGTGTCCTGTGATCAGTGGTACTACAAAATGAACTTTCAAATGATCATTTGTTTGTCATTATTTAGGCTAATATAAATAATAATAATAAATAATACAATACTTCTAAGGCTTAACTGAAATTAAATATCATGTAGCTTTTTAATTTCAATAATTTAACATTGGCAGTACTACTTTTGGGGAATCTTGGGAAGGATTTTTTTTTTCCAAAACAGAAAAAGTATGTAAATTCAGATTTCTCTAGGAAGAATTAACTAATGAATAGTACAAGTGAATTGGAGTATAACACAAATTTGTAGTTATAATCTTTCAAAGGAGGAATCTCCTATCTCTACTTCATTTGAGTTTTTTCATCCCAAGTTCATTTATCTTTAAAAACATAATGATAACATTAAGGTAGAACAGAAGAAAAAACAGCCTTTTAAGAAACATAGAGAATAATTTCAGCTTAGATGCACGCAGTAGATACTCTAAATAACTCTACATATGTTTAATACATAACCAGGGTTTTAAAAGATAAATTGTATAGACAAAATACATACATTTAAAAAGCAGAGTACTAGAAAATAGATTATCCCTGTAAGCATCTTTGACTGAAATAACTTTCAGGCTATAATCAAATGTGTCAGTTTTATGTTATATAGGTGTCAACAGTAGACATAATGAATAGAATTACTTTTCTTGTAAGAAAATCCTGTCAGAGCTCAGAGGAGCAAAATAGTGTAAGCTTCCTGAAGTAATCTGCATGTCATGCTGCATGTTTACTGCAGATTTGTTTGCTGATGGAGAAATTAAGGTCTCCAGCATCCAAAGGAATGTAGTATTATCTGTATTGTCCCCTCTTTCTTCATAGTGTCTGTTCTAGTAAATTTCATTTTAAGAGATATTTTGGTCTAAGTCCCTTTCTTACTGGCACCATAATGAACTGGCACCACAATGAACCAGCCTCTCTGGTAGATACTGCATGCCTGAAGGTTGGTGTAAGACTAGCATCACAGAGAAATGCAGCATCAGCAATCCACTAGCATGATCACATCTCCAGAAAAGTTTCAGGAAGGAGCAGGAATTCTGCATGTCCCCTCTACACACTGAGACTTATGGATGTTCTTGAAAGGAAGAGTTGATGACAGAGTTGGATGGAGGGCACATTAGTGCTCTAGTACTGAAAGCTAAGGGATTGCAAACAGAAGGGAGACTGAGTTGCTCAGTTTAACGTTACAATGTGTGGACCATTGTTCTCATGGCTGATTGAAATAGTCAACATGGTGTGGAGGAGGCAGAGGAGAGGAGCATTCTGCCTTGGCAGCAGATGAGGATAACCAAGTGTTTGGACTGTCTGGGTAAAGTGGCCAGGCAACTCTTTGATATAACAGCAACAATATGTTCTAGTGAATAAACGTGCTTGGTGCACTGTTGAAAGGAAACCCTTAAGTTGTAACCTATTGAAGACAAAATAAAGCTTTTACTTACAACATTTACTTTAATATCAAAAAGTGTGGAAATATGCTCTTTGTCTTCCTTCGCTTCCTTCTTTGCATCCCTTTTGTATTCAAAGCTTCTAGTCATAGTACATAACAGGAAATTTAACAAGATTTGATTCTCTTAAAATAAAAGGCAAATATTTCAGTTTACACAATCTGAGGAAAAATATGACTGTAGTTATACTCATTTTTCCCAGTACGAGAAAATTGATCCTTTTACAGAAAATGTGACAGCAATTCAGAAAGATGAAATCATTAAGTCTCTATAGGTGAATAGCAATGTATCTGTGATATTTGGCCTCAGCTGGTGAAAATATCAACTTAATTCTATGAATTTACAGAAATATTTGTTTTTAAGTTATAAAGCAAATGAAAATTTTATACCCACGATGTGTATACATTTTATACCAACAATGGCAATTTCTTCTCATTATTCCTTTTAAATGGAATCTGCTTTGACAGAGCAAGTTTGCCTGTGGATGTGCTCACACACATAAAATCTTAAGTGGTACAGGATCCAGATGTAAAAACTCCATTTAAAACTTGCATTCTTACTCTTTTGACCCATTCAAGCCTATTGAAACTCTCTAAATCCTTTTCTGTAAAACAAGTATGTCATAAGATTTTACATATGAGTGCCTTTAATTTGGGAAACTCTTCTCTCACATGTTTTCAACTATAAAGACACTGGAATTACCCTTTTCCAGTATTTTCCCCCATCCTTAAAATCTTATAATGAACAACAAAATATACATTGTTTGCAAAACTAAGAATTTATTTTTAATGCAATATAAATTTAAACAGTCTCAACAAAGAATTATTTTTACTGTAAATCTAGTTGTTATGGAAAAAAATCATTACTGAAAAATTAGCTCAAGTGGTTATGCACTTTCTGGTATATATAAGCTGGTCTTATGATTCTCAATTCATTATTTCCATTCATCTTAATTCTAGACTCTCACTTTTCCTGACGAAGATAGAGGGGCAGTTTCAACAACTCATCAGTGTCCAGAGACTTCACTAGGAGGATATACAATGAGCTTTTCTAAAATGTAGATAGCTAATTGTGATATACTCTCTTTAAATTACATAAATTGGTACTTTCAAAACATATTTCTTAGGGGAAAAAAAAACCCTGCTTCTTCATCCTTTCATCAAGTTATCATTCATCTGACATATTGGTGTCTGAAGTTGAAAACTTCTCTCAGATTAATAGTGAACCTAAAGTGGTTGTATCAGACACTCTCCATTGCCAGGTCCAGGGAGAAGGTGTGTGTCTTCACTTCTAAAGGGAGAACTCTGAGTTTGTTATTTCTGCATTTCATGAGGTTCCATCTGGTACACTTCTGACAATCAGGATGGCATTACTCTGAATGGCATTACTGCCTTCTGGCATATCAACTTGATCCCACCAGTTTGGTGTCATCTGAGAACCTGATGACAGCAAAGTGTGTCATCTCCAAATCGTTCATAAAGATGTTAAATAGGACCAGAAAGAAACCCAGCGTGAATATTCATTCTACATATGCATTTTCAGGAAGCATATGTGAAAAGCCATGAGAAGTCCCTTGTGACTGGCAAAAGAGAAAAAATCACTCCTATTTTTAAAAAGGGGAAGAAAGGAAAAACCATGGAACTGCAGACTGGTCAGCCTTGCCTATGTGCCTGTGAGCATCCTGGAGCAGATCCTCATAAAAGCAATGTCAACAAGTGAGGTTGCTCCACTAATGTTTAGCCACAGGAACCCAAAATTGCCACCAGACATTTCCTCAAAGTATAAAGATTGGATGCTCAAAATATAATGAAAATGTATTTACACAATTGTGAGATCAAGATGTTCATTATTTCGTGTGAAGCATTCAGCATTGGTTCTCACTAAAACAATAGGACCTAGGATATAGTGTGACTATTAGCACTCAGCTCAGAAACCTGAAATTGCAACTGCATAACTACATTACAGAAAAAATCCAAATGTTTCAAATAACCGTGAATTCTCTTGACTTCTCTGTATTTTCATCCATATGTATAAAATGTTAAAATTAACAGTCCCCACACTCTAGTAATTTGAGATTTTTAGTGCCATTAAATCATTTTAGAACAAGTGCAATTTTAATTTCAGAAATATGTTCCCATGAGCCAATTTGTAATTGGTATGAGATGCCAGGGAAACCTAGGAAACAGCATTTCTTTTAAAAGAAGTTTTGACAAAAAGGAAAATACATAGAACTACAAAATTTGAGATTGGAACAGACCTGTTGAAATCATGTAGGAAGGGAGCTACAGGGATCATGCAGCCCTGTTAAAACAGTTGGTTACAACAGGTTACCCAGAAAAGTGTCCAGTCTGCTTTTGACTGTCTTCCCACATGGAGAATCCACAACACCTGGACAGCCTTTACCTGTGTAGAAGAACACTAATTGCAAAAATGTTCTCTTTAAATTAGATGAATTATTATATTCTTTAATTTCTACCATTTTCTGTTATCCTATTGGTGGGCAGCAGTGGCAAGAATCTGATTCCCTCATCATCATTATCTCCCGTTTAAGTCATATATATTGACAAAATCTGCTGTGTCCCATCCTCCCTTCCCCTCTCCCCCCACAAAGCCTTCTCTGCTCCAAGCTGGACAGAACTAGATCCCTGTCATCCCTCAAATGAAAGATGAGGCAGTCCTTCGATCACCTTTGCTGCAGTCACTCTAAATAAAGTTCTCTGTTGTACTAGGGAGGCCAGAACTCAGCACACCATTCCAGATGTAGTCAAAGTAAATGACCACCTCCTTCAGTCTGATGGAAACAGGATCCTCCAAATACAGCCTAAATGGAAGATAAGCAGAGAGCATCATCGAAGAGTGATGGATAAGCCCTAATAAACTTCCCATAACGTTCCACATCTAAATGCTGGCATGCAGTAGAGATCTCCAGGTGAGGAGACAGGTCAACAGATGGGGCCCATCATTTTTCACAGCAGGGTCTCCTACCATTGTACCTATATCCTGTAAAGGTTTTGGTTCTTGAAGCCTCAGAGACAATCTGCAGTCTCTGATCTCTCTGACTGCACTCCACTGACTGGCCTCAGGAGCTCACACCTTTTGCAGGTTAGAATAGGATCTGCCCCAGCTCAGCAAGAGGCCTGCAGCTTGAGCCTTGCAAAGATGCATCCTCCTTCTAAAGCTCCATAAAGGTCAAAGAATCCAACCACCCAGGGACAATTGCTCTATCAGTACCTCTGGACTACGCCTTTTAGCAGACTCTGTTGGAAAATGTATCAATCCTTCCTTCACATCCTGCTCCCCAAACCACCAGCTTCAGGGGTGGTGAAACTGAGAGGAGACTATCCTTATCCCTACCTTCCAAAAGCAGGAATATTTAATAGCTAAGTTTTAATATTTTAATACTTAAAATATAAATTTAGAAAAGAGCACCTAGAGACAGTGAGTAATTTGACAATGAATTGGCTAACATTTTTGCTGAGTAAGATATTTCTTCAGTTCAGTTTTGGGTAACATAGATAAGAAATTAAAAATAAAGAAATTATTTCCCTTTCTAAGGGCTTTTTGTTGGACAGTATTATAATTCTCACATTGAATAAATAAGAAAAAATAAAAAAGTAAGCAGGCACTTTATTCAGTAAAGAAACACTGTATTTAGCCACATGTTTGTCACCTCTGTGACTTTTAAAATACACAACTATATCTAGTGCAATTGATGAGCTTTAGCAATATTTCAACTGTACAAACAGAATATTGGATGTATTTAATATTGGTTTTCACTCATTTATCTGTTATCTAACTCCACTTCCCCATTCACATGATTCTGATGAGGGAACCACTAACCTCATGCAGAATTTGTTGTATTGATTTCAGTTGGCTAAGATCTAAACCAATCTTAAATGTAAGAATTATTTCAGTGATAGATCATTATTGATAAGATTAATGTTTGATTGTCATAAACTTTATTTCATAAATATACATATTTATTATATAAATACTTTTTTTAACATATATTCTATATCGTTGTGTTTGCACAGATACTTATAGGTCATGTTCCATTTAATCTGGATACACGTGAGAGGAATCACTGAAGGGAACCTGGGCCATTCCAAATGTATGCATTTCCACGTGAACAGCTATATTTGCTTACATAAATCTCATCCATATGGCATACCTAGTTTTATTTCATTTTCCGCTGGGATCATTTTAGATTACAGTAGCTGTTTAAACAGTTGAAATGTATTGGTTTAACGGGCACTTCGGGGAAAATACTGGAAGTAGATTAATGTGTTAGACAGCAGGAGTTTAAGCAGAGATAAGGAAAGGCCTAAGCCAGAGAACAGAGAGGACTAGAAAATGGAGAGAGGGATGGGAATAAGAATTGTAAAACACTGTCATTTGAAGAACATGCTGCATTTTCAGAACACTTGGACTGAATAATAAATCCAGGTCTGCAAAATGATACTTTGTATTTTAAAGTAGAGGGTGCCTTCTGGGACAGGAAACCCATGGAACGTGAATGTTGTAGATGTCACCATGTCATTCAGTTATGAAGTCAATCTATATCTAGGCTGTTGTCTTCCTTCAGAAAAAAACCCAGTCAGATGAATTATATTAGTGTAACTGATAGAGTTCTGGTTTAAAACACAGATTTACAGAACCGAGATGGTGACAAACTAATAACTTCACTATGCACACAAAAATGTAAGACTGAATCATGTCAGTATTCTGCACATCTTCATTCTTATGATGGTGGGACCATTTTGGGGGAATAACCAACTTTAAGCAATTCTCAAAAATACCAAGTAAGTGAACAATGTAAAATTACTTTACTCTTTTGCTCCAATTTGCTGTTTGCTTCAAGTTTCATCTAGTCAGTACTGAATGTTCCCATTTTCTCAAGAAGTGTGTCTAATCCATCTTGCTGCCTTTATAAATGGTCTTTATCATGGGGCCTCAGAGAAAAAAATAAAGGAAAAAAGATTTTATATCTGTAGCCATAACCAAATAAAATCATAATAGGTGGCAGCATCTTTACCTATGTACATGAGAGAGTGTTTACACACATTAGAGGTAAATTAAAGAAAATGCAGTTTGAATGGTACACTGAGGATAACTCTGGTTTCAATATATGTTTTTATTTTACCTTGTATTCTTCCTCCATATCTCCACCTATTTCTTCTGTATTTCTTCTGTCACCTAACAGATATAGATTAAACCTGAGAAACATACTGATATTGGGAAAAAGAATGACCTTTCTGTGGGATCTTCTATGGTAGATTAGTTGTCTTGAATATTAGGCATGAAAGAGTTAATAATGCAAAACTAACTTCAGTTAGTTCAGTCCTGCCATACTTTTGGGCTTTCTTCACACCCTGTGTTGCAAAAGAGGCAGTTTTGTATTCTGATAGCAAATTTTAAGAGCAGGACCAGTCCTGCTGCTGCTCTGACCTGAGTCCTGTCCTGTGTGACCACTGGGCCCAGCTCACTGCCCAAGCACCTGGTCTGTGCCCAGGCTGAGGGAAAGAGGGGCTGCTGCTTTCCTGTTTGCAGGTTCAGCCAGCAGCAAAGCTGAGCACATACCCCAGAGAGACACACAAAGACACAATCACACAGAGGACATGGACACAGCCTGTCACACAGGCAGCCACAGGCCAGGGGTTACCTTTAACAGCACCAGATCTTCATGACTCGCACCAGGCATAAATGCAGACAAACATGTCCCTTCCTCTTGGGTGGACAGAGGCAAGAGGTTGCATGTGCAGGGCATACATCACCTCTCCACATCGAGAAGCACAGGCACATCCATGGCGCACTGTGATGGCCATTCCTCCTGCCTGGCATCCCTGCCTGGATCCCATTTCCTCTTGTCCCACACATTCCTGACTCACCAGCAGGCCCACTTGGCTGCTCGCTGCAAACACACAACACTCACATACTCATAGGTCTCAACTAAATACCAGAATAGATCCTGCCCACCTTCCCATCCCTACCAAAATACAGGGACCCTACTTGCTGGCTGGTCCAGCTTGGGGTTCCCACAGCATGTCCTACATATATCTGGCTTGAGGAAGGCACAAACACTCATCATCCAGAGCAAGATATATGGTCTATGGCCTGTAGTCCCACTATAACCATGGTTGCTGAGTCCATCAATTGCCTCACTCTCCCTGGTTCCTCCAGCGCCTTGTTCTGGTTTTGGCTGGGATAGAGTTAATTTTCTCCATTTCAGCAGTATACCAGATGGTAAGAAGAAAATTAACTCTATCCCAACCAAAACCAAGACAGTGGTTTTGAGGAAGACACTGTTCCTACCCCAGGGAATTCCTAGAACCCGACTGGCTCCCGTAGCCAATGCCACAGGCAAGGAGCCCAGTCTGACTCTAGGAGCTGACACCCTGTCCACCCATGCTGGTGCCCTCAAGAGCTGGCACTAAATCCCTGCAGCATTCACACACACGGTGTGGATTGTGATAGTATGCAGGCACAGAGTTAAGATTTAATAAGAAAATATAAGACAGGACAAACTGGTGATCAGGTGCAGAGCACAGTCAGATAAGTGCACTAGCCAGCATTTATAAACATGCCATTAGCCCTGTTTTACAGACTTTTCTGTATAGTCTTCCTTTGTTTCTCCCTTCTCCCGCTTCCTCTGCATATTTCATGTTCACACCAACTCCTTCCAACCCTCAGGCTTGTATCCCTCTGAGTCACAGAGTGCCAGTTTGCTCTTGATACTTCATCAACTAGTGTGACTGACTCACTGTTTCTGCTTACTGACTTTATAAATGTTAACTGGACTGGTTTTAAGACTGTGGTTTCTCTCTCTCTTTCCTCATCCACTCAAATGAAAAAAAAAAACAAAACAACAAAACCCCAAACAAAACAAACAAACAAACAAAAAAACCCCACCAAAACCAAACTTTTCACATTCCACATACTCTTTAGGCCAGTGGCAAGGTTTATTCTTTTTAAAACCTTTCATATAATTTCTTGGTCATCTGTGTCTTCATATGTTTTGATTTGACTCCTTTGACCAGGTGTCCTTAGGGAAGATACTCTCCTTCAACACACCCTTACAGATTTATTTGATTTAAGATATTTTACACAGCCTGTGATAAATTGCTCTTTAACCACATATATTTTTGAGAGGGCTTTATGAATAGTTGAGTGCTCTGAAGACAGCAATGGATGTGGAGAGTGCTGCAGATGTTCTTCAGATCAGTAGGAGCAATGATATAAGGAGTCCCTGTGTCCTGTTACAGAGCAGTACATCAATAAAAGAGAACAAAGAACCGGTTCAAACCAGTGGAGCCCTATGCTGTTAGCTCACAGCCTGCCTCTGTTCTACACTGCTCCCAATCTCTCAAACAAATTTATTACAGAAGGGGGTAGCTGTAAATAGTGTGATTATGAGCCAGTCTTCATCTTGGAGACAGGCATCAGTCTTTGTCATTCTTTCATTCAGTGCAAGAGCTGTAATTACTGTGTCCAGGTCAATAATGTTTCTTACTGGGCTAAAACCCTTTGTGGGAGGTGAAATGTTAAGTGTACAGAAGGTCAGTGCAGCTGCCTATTGTAAGAGATTCTAAAGAAGACAGTGGAGAGCTAAAAGAAGATAGAGGCTTTGCCTTCCAATATGGCGAGGGCAGGATGACAGGAATTCTCCAGATTCAGAAATATCCCAGGATGTCAAAATAGCTCTTGAAATAGTTCTGTTAACACTCAGACATCTGCACCTGAAGCATTTTGTAAAGAAAAAAATGAACCATAAGTCTGTAAATGGTGCATTTTTCAAGAAAATTTGAACATGATCTTACTTATAGTTGTCAGATACCTTCTTCCAATTTCTGTATCACTCTCATGGTGACAATAATTACTCTGAATTTAACTATTTCATCCAAAGACATTCCCAGTATCTAGTATTAGTGATGGAACATATTGGCGGTTGGAATATTGATCCTTGAAAAAATTATTATAGGATGTTGATTAAAATACAGATCATCTACTGAGCAGCATAATCTTTCCTAAAGTTACTAAAATTTTCCAGGTTTTTAGTTCTACATTATAGATGGCACTCCTTTTCACCCATACTGTGATCCATAATTCCATAGGCTTTGTATTATGTCTGAGCGATGAGATGCAGGGAACAAATAAATGTCTTAGGGCTTTAAGTAAAATAATAGTGCAACAGGTATGATCACTGAGTTATTAATGGATAATTGGGTGTAAATTGTTAAGCATTAGAGAAATTCCACAGCTTAAAAATTTATTATCTTTTTAGAAAGTTGTGCGATTTTTGATTTACATTAACTTTTCAGAACATTATTGTAATTATAATGATCCTGATTAATAGGGAAAAAGAAATCAAGAAAATATCTACTCTTCCCCTATTAGGGTGTTCTGACACTAAAAATCAGTATAATTAAAATTTCCCAACCTGTATGATTTTAAATCAGTAATATATTCAGCCTGACAAAAGGAAAAAACAGTTTTGACAGTGGATACTCAGTTCCACTGCTCATTAAAAGCAAACCAAACCCTGTAAATTATTAATAGAAGGTAAATATGGAAGCAAAACAGAACCTTTTCACTGCAAACAATAATTTTCTGAAAAGTTCAGCTGTGTAAGTTGTAAAAATATGTTTTTTTTAACATGATAAAAAAACAGTGAACAATTTTTCACCAGTAAGCCCACTGAAAAACAACTCATACACAAGTACAATATGTAATCAATTTTAAGAACTGTCTAAGGAAAAGTGATTTTGTTTTATGAATAATGCTGTTGTGCTGTAAATTATTCTCTTTTTTCCTTGTGTAGTCCAGTCTAGAGGTGCAAAAAAGCTTAGCAAGGAGTTCAGACAGGCTGAAAATTAAAGTTTGGCCATGAAATTCTTTGCAAGCATTTCAAATCAGTAAAACATGCATCTGAGAAGTTTCCAGCTTTGAGTACATGAATTCTATTTATTTTCCTTTTTTTTTTTTTTTTTTTTAACTGGAATTTACTGTTCCCTGAAAGAGATGGACTGATTTCCCCAGGAAGTAATATTTAAACCTAGTACAGGCAACAAACAAATTGGTTTTCAGTTTGGTGCAAGATGTAATATGGTCTTCTATTTAATATTTCTTAAAAATATATATTCCCAAACTTTGGTTCAATCTTACAACACAAAATATTGTTAACTTACCATATTTCTTGTAAAATGCTAAGCAAATTAGTGAAATTTACTTTATCTAAGATTCAAACCACCACTTTGTTAACAACAAAGAGCTGAAAAAATGTGCTTGTACTTATCATCAAGGATCAATTTCAATTTAAACAATGTATGCATGAAATTTCTTCATAAAATGTAATATCTGTCAAGATAAGTGAACATTGAAATTACAACGTGATGATCGAATGGAGCTTATTCTAAGAAGAATTCACAAGAATTATAAGCCAATGGGCACTTTTTTCCCCAGAAGTTAATTGTTACTAAAATAGTTACAAATAAAATAATGAAAACTTACATTGTTATTCTCTGTGTTCATACATCCATGCTTAAAGATTCATATTATATAGGGTATATGTAATATACTCATATAGGGTATTTGGATGAATGGATTTTGTCCCTACAAAACCTAATTATGATTCATATACCTTTGCATATAGACCGTGACTAGCTTACATAAAAACAAAGTCTCTCATACAGTTAGAGATTAAATAATACAGACATACATTAAAATGTTATCTAATTGTTCTGATAGAAGATATCAAAATAATTGCAAAATTATTATGTAATTATAGTGACAATATGTTTTTTGTTTTCTTCCTTTGTATGTTATGCCAGTCAAAGTCAGCAAACATTATGGATAGGAAAAAAATTCTATATTTGGTTGAAATCCTGAACAAATGTTTTTAGCTATGAAATATAAGTATTAATTTTAAAACATTTTTTGAAAGTAGACAGGCATGGGGGGTTTTGGGGGGAGGGTTGTTTTTTTCAAGACATGAACTTGAGAGATTTTTTAAACCCCTGAACCACTCATACATCTTCCTTTGAAAACAGCTTTAGAATATCCACAGTGCTAGTACTATAATATGCCATATTTTGCAGATTCTTGCTGTTCTTCTTTTTACTTCCACGAAAAGAACAGGAAAGAAAATAAAACTGTTTATTATTTCTGTCTCTTACAAAGTATCATTTTCTGAGTGCATCGTTTTGTTGTATATTTTTATTGAGAATGGAATTTAAATTGAATAGAACTGGTCTATCAAATAGCTGGAAATAATTGGCAGGCATGGTTAAACTCAGAATTGAATTCAGTCTTGGATAGCACTGCAAATGTATTTATCTGGAGAGTTACTTGCACAGTATATTGCCTTTTTTATGGAAACTGCATGAAGCAAGAAGAAAGAAAATGAAACAACAAAAATCCTTGTAATAGCTTTCAACTTCTTAAAGTTCTAAAAATATTTGCCTTTGGAATTCTATTTGATAGTAAACATTTAAAGAAATGATTCAAAACAAGCTTCCTTTTCTGAAACAAAGCTGGAAGCAAAATGGAAGAGTTTAGTAAGAATTCACATTAAACTATTTTCCCCGTATCTCACAATTATTGCATATTTGCTCTCTACAATAAATATGGAAAATAATTTGTGTGTGTGTTTAATTTAAATAAATTCATATTTAAAAAATACATTTTTATGTCTTGCATGCTTACTGTTTTGACCAAAATCCCACAAACAAAACATCTTTCAAAATATGACTAAGAATGGAAAATTACAATATAGCATGTTATTAAATTTGAAATATGAAATAAGCCATAGAAATGAACCCACAAAACTTTTAGAATATGACTTTACATTAAATATACAAAAGTGCTTTTCATATTTTAGACCTATATGCAATACACATGTATAAATTATACTACCAAAAATGAAGCCCGTAAGTAAAATATTCTATTCTTAGCCATATCCTCTCTAGTAATTGAAGAGTAAAAATATTCTAGTTAATTCCTGACTTCCTTTAATTCTCTTGTCTTTTGTCTGTTTGTCTACATATTCTTCATTGTGCACAATTAAATTGTGTAATTATGATATAATTAATAATTTTCTTAGGATTTTAGTAATGCCTGTAAATATGTTTCCATTGGATTTAATTTTTCTGACAAAAGCTCCAAATTTTTAAGAACCATGTGCTGCAATGTGAGTGGAATATCAGGAATAAAACATCCTCAGTTG
>VWYP01026762.1:0-22600 GCA_013400435.1 Pycnonotus jocosus | reverse complement strand
TTTTATTTCTCAAATAAAACCGAATGGCTTTTTTAGGTGAACCTTTTCACCCTCTATGTAACTATATTGTATACACTAATGCACATTCTGGAGATGTGTCCAACTACAGGCTTTGTATCAATAACTTGAAATACAAAATTGTGAGTAGGTACCTAAAATGTTAAGAATTTGTTCAAATCTGTAACACAAAATCCAAGATGAATAAAATATTTCTGTATAAAATATAACCAATATGAGAATGGATTTATCTGTTATCCTTAAGAGTGCACAAGTATTTTAGGCCATAAAAATCCACATAATCGTGGATGGCGTAAACCAGTAACAGTAAGAGACCAACCTGAGTTCAAACAACTGAATTGAACATTGAACTGAAGTAAGAGGAGAAGAAAATCTTTCCTATCTGACATGTGTAAAATAAAGTAATAGGTAATGGAAGGAAATAATTTTTTCCATTTTAAAATTAGTTAGGGGTATAATTTTCTTGAACACAAACCAGAAAAAATGGCTTACAAAATCAGAAAAAGTATAGATAAATGAAAATGAAAATTACTGGATTACTGGGATTTGAAGTTCAATAAAACTATCCTGCGATAACTTATCTAGTCAAGGATATTTTACAAAATTTCAGAAGTACTTACAAGGATATCAAAATTATTAACTGTAGCTCATTAAAATGGATTATAATTGAAATAAGAATCATCTGCTTCCACTGCAAAGAAAATTACAAGTAATTGTTATCATCATATATTCAAATAGTATATTTATTAGCAGTCTCTATTTGTGTATAATTTTCTGATCCACTTATCTGGACTCAGAATAAACAGAGAAGTTTCATGCAGTATCCCCCCCTGTTATCTGTCCTCAGAAATCAAGGATATGAAGCAAAGAATTCAGATTTTCAAGAATAGAATAGGCTTCTCCCTGTAGCAGCTATTTTGTGAGCTGTAAAGCAGTGCAAATCTCATGGTATCTGGCAAAAAATATGTTTGCGATCTCTTGTTTTTCTTCATATGGTTGTTTTTTGCTTGGTTGAGGTTTTTTGTTTGTTTTGGTTTTGGTGGGGTGGTTGTTTTTGTTGTTTGTTGATTGTTTTCATCAAGGACCTAACATTTATTAAAAAAGACATTACTTGCTATGAATTATCAAGCATTGCTATCTTCCCTTTCTTTTTTCTCTCTTACACCCCTTTCCTTTCCTTTAGATGTATATGAGAGCCTTTTCATGGGTCTTTAAATAAGTACCTGATGTTACACACAGATTTGCATGATCAAAAGACAATGCTGAAATTACTTAGAAAAAATTTAATGAAGCAATCTGGCTATAAAGCATCTGGTGAAGAGGCAGTAGATAAATATATGGTATCATCAAGAAAAGCAAAACATTAAAAAAACCCCTTACAGCTGAGTTGTGGAAGTATAGTGATAGAATAATGCATTAGTTTTATATTTTTTATTGTAACGACTGAAACACAAAACACTACCTACCTGGAAGACTAAAATGATACCACCACTGTTAACTCAAAGATTTCTTAATTAGAAGTCATGAGAATCTGCATTTTTGCTGCAGTTAGAAAAATTAAATTAAAAAGTAGGAATTTAAAAAACCTCTTACCTTGTTTTCTCTGACTATGGAAGAACCAAATGCAATTAGATACACAGGTAGAGGGAAAAAGGAGAAAGAATTCAAAGCTCTCAAGCCAGTTCTCTACCACTAGAGGCAACTGATTGATGGCTGGAAATTTTCTTTTACTTTCAAACTTTTGATTATTGTGGGATATTTTTTAATCTCTTCCTACTTTCATTTATAGCATTGAACTTTGTGATGGAATCTTATATCCATCCTACATCCTGCACGCTGTGTGTGAACAGAAGGACTGAAATGGCATGGGGTTGCAATTATCTTGCTGAATAAAGCATCACTCCATAGAAAATGTTAGAAGTAGATCCCCAGATCATTTTGAGCCTTACTACAGAGAGATTCTGCCATCAATCTTTGCAAAACCCTGTCTAGCCTTCAGGAAAGCGTGTCTAGAATCACAGAATATCCTGGAAAGGACTCACAAGGACCAAGAAGTCCAGCTCTCAGCCCTGCACAGGACACCACAAGAGTCACCCTGTGCCTGAGAGCATTGTCCAAAAACTTCTTGAACTCTCTCAGGCTGGTGCTGTGACCGCTTCCCTGGGGAGCCTGTTCAGTGTACAAGCACCCTCTGGGTGAAGAACCTTTTTCTAATATCCAACCTAAGCCTGCTCTGACACAACTTCAGGACATTTCCTCGGGTCCTGTCACTGCTCACCAGAGAGAAGAGATCAGTGCCTGCCCCTCCTTTTCCCCTCATGAGGAAATTGTAACTGCAATGAGGTCTCCTCTCAGTCTTCTCCAGACTGGACAGACCAAGTCATCTCAGCCACTCCTCTATGGCTTCCCCTCAAGGCCCTTGCCATCTTTGTAGCCCTCCTTTGGATGTTAAAACTTTTACATCCTTCTTATATTGTGGTGCACCCAGGACTCAAGGTAAGGCTGCTCCAGCACAGAGCAGAGATGGACCATCACTGATTACCAGAAATCTCTTTCCACAATTTGACTTGCTCTACAAATATAATTTTTTTTGTGGCAAAGGGCTTCAGAGAGTCAAAGGTCAACTTTGATCAAAAGACCTTGCGGACAGTGAAGCAGTAAAAGTTTATAGTGCAGCACGATAAATCCTGTACAAACAAATGTAAAGAAAAGCATATAAAGAATTATTGCCCTGTACTCAGCACTGGTGAGGCCACACCTTGAGTGTTGTGTCCAGTTCTGTCCCCTCAGTTTAGGAAGGATATTGAGATGCTTGAGCACGTCCAGAGGAGGCAACAAGGCTGGAGAGGGGCTTGGAACACAAACCCTGTGAGGAACAGCTGAGGGAGCTGGGGGTGTTTAGCCTGGAGAAAAGGAGACTCAGAGGTGACCTGATCACTCTCTGCAACTTCCTGAAGGGTGGCTGTAGTCAACTGGGGGTTGGTCTCTTTCTCCAGGAAACAACAGACAGAACGAGAGGACTCAGTCTCAAGCTGCATCAAGGGAAATATAGGTTGGATATTAGGAAGGAGTTTTTCATGGAAAGAGTGATAAAATACTGGAATGGCCTGCCCGGGGAGGTGGTGGAGTCACCATCCCTGGATGTGTTTAAAAAAAGACTGGATGTGGCACTTGGTGCCATGGTTTAGTTGAGGTGTTAGAGCATGGGCTGGACTCGATGATCTTGAAGGTCTCTTCCAACCTAGAAATTCTGTGATTCTGTGATTTTGTGATTCTGGGAATTATTCCCATATTTTCTCCCTTTTCAAACATTTGATATCAAAAATTCCATTAAAAAGAGCTGTTTTATGAAAAAAAATGCTGTTCTCTGCACTATGATGCAGTTTATGCTAGAACTTCTTATCTGCAAGGATTTATCTAACATAGAAGAAAATAAATATTACAGTCACTGAGCAATTCTGAGGCAATTATGAGGTAATAAACTACAAAGTAAGTACATGTGTAAATACAATACCTTTCTTAATGGTCATGAATGTTTTGTAAAGTTATTGAATGTGCCAAAAATTGCATAATACACCTGAAAAACCTATTTACTGCCAAAAATTGCTCATACATCATCTACTTATTTCTCACAAGTATTCATCTCTTGAATGGGCTTTAAAGATTAATCAGTAATTTTATATGAACAGTTAGTGCAATTCAAGTTCTGCTGAGAGAAATGGGGGATAATATTAAGCCCTGAGGTTTTCATTACACAATTATTGTAGTTTGGCTGCATTTGTAATTTTACTCCACCAGGATAGAAGGTCAAGAATTATAATATATAAATCACCATTCAAAGAATTGATGAAGTTTAAAAGTATAGACTTTTAAATTATATGTGTTAAGAACGACCCAACAATGCAATTTCATTTATAGACAACATTGAATATATTTACACAATAAGGAAACATGACAACTGGATGCCAAATTCCTACATAGGATGGATGAACTGCAAAATATTTCACACATTTAATATAACAGTATTTCATTGTCTATTGAAATTATACAATCAGATTTTAAGATGTGTTTATAGCTGACTGTAATGCCTCTTGTTAAATGGAAGAAATTTATCCTGAGCAATATTTTCCCTTTGTTTGCGACACCACAATACTGAGAGCTGCTATGCTTCTTCCATTTTCCATTTCCTAACCGGCTTTTTCCTCATCTTCTTTTTGTTCAAAACATTTTTCTTCCTTAACCTTGCACTTATTCTTATTAAATTCCATTCTACTTTTTCCAGTCATTTTCCCAATTCCATTAGTGTACTTTTGATTCTAATCCTGTGAAAGAGTCTTAGAGATCTTAATAGTTTAATACCATTCATATCTGTACCAAATAGAGGTCATCCTTTCTCGCTATTCCATCATACAGACCATCAGAGAAATTACTGAAGAGAACTCAATCCACAGACATCTGCAAAACTTAACTGAGACATCCTTCTCTTTTGATAGCTTCTCTCCAGCCCTGTGTTATGACAAGCTTTTCAAGAGCTACAATGACAAAGAGCTGTTAAATAATTGTATCACTGTGTCGACACTGTGCCTAAGATTTATAGATGACATCTTTATTATCTCGATTGGAAATCTGGACTCTCTTATTGATTTTTACCACAAATTCAATAATAACCATTCTCCATCAAACTGTCATTGCAACATTTGTGTACCAGGACCATTTCCCTACAGCAACATCAGCAGTGTAACCTGCAAGGGTGATAAATGGAAAATGAAAGGCCAGCACATATACAGGCTCCTCAGAAGCCTTTCTATACAGCAGATCACTTACAGTGCTCACCTTAGCAATAAAGAAGATTTTTATATATCAGAATTACTCATGTAGAAAAGAATTTCAGAAAAAGATGTGAAACATCACGTGACGAAATGTTTAAGTAAAGATGACACCTCCACCAAGCACCAGATGTACATCTTCTATTGTCACAGCCCATCCTCTCCCAGAAGCTATACAAGGTGTGTTTAAATAGATACAAGTTGTAATACAAGAAAATTCTTGCACTTCAAACAGCCCTGTAGCCTCACTAAATTGATTTTGAAAGGAAACTGCTCGTGCTCTCAAGCACACTAAATGAATATAGGTTTTCCTTGAATAAAAACCAGAGAATGTACCAACCTCTCCAGTACTACAATAAATATTCTCAACCACAGAACAATTAACACCCTACAAATCTTATAGCTGCATACTTCATCCAGTGAAAAATACTCTTATGGCAAATGTAGAGGTGAAATTAAGCACCTTTTCCATACAAGAATAATAATTCACACAGAAAATATGCATAGGACCACATACTTTTAATAAAGGAACACATCCTATGAAATTCACATTCCACCACATTTTTAGTCTTAAACCAAAAGAAGAACCTGTAAAACTACTGAGAAAGAAGATTCTGCAAATTAAAATAACCAATTAATTTCTGTGGGATTTTTTTTATACCTACAAAAATTTGGAGTTTGGTAAATTAGATTCTTCCTGTCCTCTTCTAACCTTTCTATTTTGCATAATATAAACTGTTGTCTACTTTCCCTTGCATAATTTAATTAGTAAGTCCCTACTTTTTTCCCCACTCATTTTCTGGCCCCTACACACCAAACATCTTTTTTTTTCCAGGGACTTAATCTGAAATAGAGTCAAAACTGAGCAATTTATTAAGTTTGTGTTTAGAAATCTATTTCTTCTGTTTCAGCCCTAAACTATGTCTGTTTGCTGAAAAGGCTGTCTGATTATTCTAGTTATATAAATTGGTCTTAACAGAGATATCAACTTACAGACACAGAATCAGTTAGGTTGGAAAGGACCTCTGAGATCATCGAGTCCAACCTATGACTGAGCATCACCCTGTTAACCAGACCATGGCACTGAGTGCCACAGGTGTTTTCTAAAACACCCCCTGAGATGGCCACACCACCTCCTTGGCCAGTCCATTCCAATGTTTAATCACTCTTTCTGTGAAGAAATTCCTCTGAAACAGAGAGCAGATCCAGAAAAAGTGCTTTGAGACTTTCTTTGTAGTCTGAGATATTTGATACAGATGGAGTGAAGAGGGGTAGAGAGCATTCAGGATATGTCAGTGTTCAGGATCTCATGGGATGTTTTCTACAATTTCTTGTACCATTTTCTGTACTAGGCACATATACCAGTGCATCTCGACAGTTAAAGGAATGATTAGGTAGTGCTTCACAATAGCATTCCCTAGAGCACTCTTGTATGAGGTGAAAGTCAAATTGCACTGAAAACTGTCAAGGGCATGAGCAGAGTGACTGAACCTATTCAGCTAAACTGCAGAAGGAAATGCAGCTCCTGCACTCAGAATTTGAGTGGTACATGGAAGGAAAAGTAGCTTTACTGAAACAGTTACTTCAGAAGAGTCATTTGAGCTAAGGACTGAAAAAAAAAAATTGCTTGAGACTGATGGAGCAAGTCTGGAGATAAAGACAAATTGAGCAGAGATGACAATGAAGATCAATGACTTTGTAAATGCCTGGTTTTTACTCTGTTGGAGAGAGAATTGTGAGGCACCTCTCAGATTCTATCAGCTGGAGAGATGTAGCTATTTCTGGAAATAAGCCATCTGTACATTGCTCTCCCTGATATAATTCCTTGCCTTAACTACAATTTTTTATTCTTGAAATCAAGTATTTAATTCTCTTTTCCTTGTTCTCAAAGGAAGATGTTGGTGGCCTGTGCAAGGAAGATTACCTCAGATATGAGTGATAGCCTACACTTCCCCAATTACACCTGAAAGTCCCCTTTCTGAAGCTTTAATTTAAGCTCTGCATCTTCTGGGGCACAGGCACTGCATTTAATCCTATCCAATTCTCAAATATTCACTACCTGCAAGTATGCAGCAGGTGGATGTCAGCAATACTGTCAGTAGTCTTCTAAGTTTTGTGCATCAGATTCAATTTTTTTTCATACAAATAGGCCCTTGGTTTCTTTGTATCCAGCTTTTATACATCAGTCTTCTGGATTCCCTGTCCTGGGAATCTCTCTGACAGAGGACTGTATATTAAGGGAATTTGCTGTGGAACAACAAAAATGCTACTGCATCTTTGGGCTGAGTTTTTTAACCTTTGTTCCATAATATTCCTCTCTAGTGCAACACCAGAATCTTAATGAAAAATCCACACAGATAACTTCTTATGTTTTCAGAAACTAAGCTTTTGAAATATGCTGATGCCCATTTGAACAGTGTTTGTGTCCTAGCTAAAGAGAATATAGTCTTGTTCTAGCCTTAAGAAGAGATGCTGCATCTGGACTTTCACCTGTGCTGCCTTTCCAAACAATTCCACCTTCTTTCTGTTATTATTTCAAGGTTTTCTTGACAAGTGAGTACAGAAATGAAGAGATAAAGCCTGACTGACTCAATTTGTCTGGGGCCCATAGCCTACAGTGACATTGAAGAGATTAATGCACTACAGCAAATCGCCTCCTGGGCATCCAAATCCAACCTGGGGGCATCTTTTAAATTTTTATCTTTTTTTTTTTTTTTTTAAACCAACATGACAAAATGAAAACATACAGTCAAGGATTTTCTCCCTCACTCTTCTCAAATTGCATCCAGACTTTGATTTTCAGGTTAATAAGAAGTGAAAAAGAGCAAGTTTGCTAGAAATGATGTCACCACAGATATCCATTAGGAAATATGCTCCTCAAAAATGAACTGAGGGTTTTTTAATCAACATTTTAATAGTACATCTCTATTCTGAGTAACCTTGTGTCCAGCTTCTAAGAATAATCTGTACAGACCTTTGTGTCACTGACACTAGGGAAAGCTATGGTGCATTAAATTCATTATGTGAGACATATGTTAAACCTTTAGATTGTTTGCTGTTGGGCTACTAAAAATAGTCGTTATAATTTTGGATGGTGACAAGACGTTGCTCAGGAGTAAAAACTACAGGTTGTAAAAACCACCTTGTTAATATATTCAATAGCACATTGAGAATGAGAAATGTCAAAGAATTTGTTTCAAAATGCAAGCACAGGTTCAATTCCTAAGGCTATAAAATTTATTCATGTGAATTTCCCCTGAACTTTTCCCTACAAGCTTCTGATGTCTTGTTACACATATATTCCACTGTGAGTGCTGCCTCATGTAACCTAAGAAAGGCAATCCTATAACTTGAAAAAACACTGAAAAAACTCAGATATTTTCCTATAAAGTGACTCAAGAAGATACAGTACCATGCTTTAAACGAAGGTTTTTAAATTAGAAGGCAGAGGTGCCATTGAAGGTGCTGAATCTAGGCATTTCTCTTGATTTTCTAAGGCATCTTTCCTGAAAGATGGCATGTGCTGCCCTCCTGCTCCATACCCTTATGTTTATGTTATCATTTGTAACCCCAAGAAGTTTCTCAGCTAAGTTACCTGTACACAGCCTATGGTGCATTGCTGAATCAGAGAAAAAAAGAATATTCTGTTTCTTGGAAACTCACAGATATCAAGTTGCTGTAATAGATGTATTCTACCACCTTGTCCTCACACATGCATTAAAATCCAATTTCACCAACTTTCTCACCAATGTGTACAAGCAGTTGTTCTGACAAAGTCAAAACATCCATTAAAAGACAAGGGCTTATCCCTGAGGCTCAGGGATGGCTCCAAGGTGAGTAAAGACAGCCCTTGAAAGAGTTAAAACTACATACAATAACATGAGCCTCAGAGCCTTTGAAAGAGTTAAAACAGCATAAAATAACATAAGCCTCTTGGAAGCAAATTCAAACTCAAGTAGCCCTTTGGGGACAGAATGGCTTCAAGGATAATATGAAACAGCTTTACAGCAGAAGAATAAACTGAAGAGCAAACTATAAAGCAGCAAGGACCCACTGACTTCAGAAAAGTAAAGGATAATCCCTTCAAGCTATGTGAAAGAAGTAGATGGATGCATACCAAAGGTTAATAATGTGGCTCAAAGTGCTCTTTAGTGCCTTCACTCTGTCTTTACTACTGCTTTCAGAAGAACCACCTTCTCCTCATCCTTTTCTATAAACCTCTGACAAGCATGTTCCCTTCTACAAGGAGAGGCCATGGCAGAGGGAAAAGCAAAGGAACAGGGTAGCCCGGGGTGATGGTAGCACATTTAGCAACGTGCTTGACAGAGCACATGGCTGTGCTGGGAAGTAACAAACTCCCAAGGGGAACATGCAAAGGCACTAGGCTAGATGCCACTCCAGAAGAATCTGAAAAGCACATCAGGGAAGCATCAAACCACAGGGATGTAGCATGGTCAGTGCAGTTCCTTCTCCTCCAGTTCTCCAGTCTAATCCCAATGCTGCAGAGATGCCCTCGTCACTAGGATCCACAATGAGAGTCAGGTCACACTCTGGAATAAACACTGGAAGCTCATTCTGCCCAGATATCTACCAAGAAGGTGTCTGCAGAGGATTGTAATGTTTCCTCCCTGTACTGCAGCAGCTTTCAGTTGGTGACACAAGGATTTGTAGGGCATGGATGCTGGCAGAACTGCACTGTGCAGACCTTAAACAGGAGTGGCTCAACCTTTCCTGCTTTTCTCAGAAGTCCAGACAGTTCCCAGGTGGAGGGACTGCGACAGAATGTGAGAAACTCAGCCACAACACCCTACATCTTTCATTACTAGTACACAGTTTATCTATCTTTACACCCTCTTGTTTCTGTTTGTTGAAAAGAAGCTCAGGTTTCTGCCCTTCCAACAATCTGCAGATATACAGTGTATCCCTTGTGGAGGGAATCTTCTAGCAGGAGCTCCAGAAATAGAAAATTAGAGCTGTTTCTTACTATTTCTATGCTTGTGGTCTGTCTTCATTATCAGACAGCAGTCAATCAGCATTTCTTGTCCTTTGGTAAGCGTTTTTAGGCACACACATGCAGAGTGTTTAGGACATATCATGCCTGTGGTGGCCTGAGAGGTTTTAGACAGATGTCAGTGCAGGTGTACATCAGGCATCTCTAAAAATGCTGCAAAAGGGGCTAAGTGATATGAGGTTTTATTTTATTGCAAAATAATTCTTCTGTGTATTTACTATGTATTAATTACAGAATTAAAATCAATCTAAACACTTCATTGTACTAAGAGATAAGCCTGGTTGATATTTAACTGATAGTTTCTGAACTGTATTTTTTAATCCCTAACGTAGTTGCATTTCACAACCAACCCCTCCTAAACTGACAAAGTAGAAATTTGTTCTTTTTAAGCTACAAAAAGCTATCACTTGGGGCTCAGTCTTAGATTTCTTGGATGTCTTAGGCACTATTCAACAGTTTTTCTAGCTGAGCAGTCAGATGGACTAAACAGGCTGGCCTTAATTTCACCCAGGGTGCAGAGCAGAACAATCAACTAGTACCAAACAGGAAATTTCAGAACATCTGGTGCTCTTGACTGCCAATAGGGGAATTTCAGCAGGAAGAAATAGAGGCATCAGGCTTACAACTTTCTCTCATTTCCCATCCACTTCTGAGATCTGTTTAGATTCTCAGGCTTTACAATATGATTACTGAATTGCAAGTCTTGTAATTGGCAATAGGGAAATAAAAATAGTTACTGTAAGTTACCCTTAAACAGCTGTGGCCTCTGACAAATTACCCACAGTCTCTTTTTACTGTCAGTTTTACAGACAAAACACATTGGAACTTTTAAAAGATGTTCTTCTCAATAAAAGCCTTTTGTTTCTTAAATTGATGCACGTAAAAGGTTGGTTTGAAAGCACTAACCATGATGGTTTAGTAACAGGTTGGCCTGAGGAATCAAGTGGAGCGTGTCCAAATATTGATCTTTGTTAAAATAGGAAGCAAAAAAGAGAAGCTGGTGACAGAATTTGCTAAAGTTAGAGATTTCATAGAGTTTAGGACAAAAAACCCCTGACTCAGTTATCTAGTTATGATTTGTAGAGCATACAGTTCCATGTATTCACCTCCTGTTGAATAAGTTTTAAACAAATACAAAATCAGTCCCTGAATAACTCTTGCTTCAGGCAGACAGTGGAAGAGATTGACACTTAAGAATGACTAACAAAGAAAAGCCTAAGAATAGGTTAGATGAGATACCTACTAGGATTTTCATGTACTCTAAATTAATAGTTAGCTCTAACTTGACCATGTTCAGTTCTCTAGCTAGCTATTAAATAAGCACAATAAAAAGTATTCAAGTGCTGCCTGAAAAATTGCTATCAATAGTATGTGTGAGGAATTTGGTTTTTAAAGGGGAAAGAAAAAAAGTAGAAAACTGCTGATTTTGCAGACAATGAACAATTTTGTTGTCAGAAAATCTAAAGAACATCTTTAGTGCTTGGCTAAGCCTTAACTAAGCATACTTGTCAATCTGAATCACAATGTTTCACTTTGGAAAGCTGACAAATTCCTGCCTTCTAGTCTTTTGGTGAATGAGTGCTGTCAGTTGAAGCTCTTAACGTTCCTCAGCAATAATTGAACGGTTTTCAGGAAAAAGCTTTATTGGTTCTGAAAAGCAGCGCGTGGTGTGGTTACCTGTGGCAAGATGGAACTAAAGCTGAACACTTCAAGCATCCCTACCACTTCTGACACATCCTGGTCATGTCACAGATGCCACAATAAAAACCCAAACAGAGAATTATCTTTCTCAGGACCCCTGAAGTCCAGGACACACATTCCCTGTGTGACAGTCTAAAGAAGAACTTCAGAGGTAACCTACACTAAAATATAAATTGAAATGACAGGAAAGCAAGTTATTTATCCTCTAAAATAAACAGTGAAAAGAAGTCCTGGTTTCCTGCTGCACTTCTTTATTAGAGGAAGAGACTTAATTTTAAGAATTGAGGAACTTATTTTGATTGCCAGTTGGAGCCAGTTTTTAAACTATGTGTGCAAATTTTTTCTAATGCTGTAAAATTTTAAGGAGAAATTGGAAAAGCTAAGCAGCTTTCCCATGTGTGCTCTTGCACATGGTGTGTGATAAAGTAAAAAATTTTCTTAAGCAAAATTCAATGTATTCTGGTGGGTTGGAAAAAAATATTTATCCAAAACATGTAAGTCATTAGATGAAATCAATGGCTTTGTTTCTGTTCATGCAAACTGGGACAGAATTCCTTATTTCTGAATCATGCATCTTTCAGCAGAATAAAGTAAAGGAAGAAAGACACTTGGGGACAATTTGACAATGTGATTCTGATCTGCAGTTTGCACTACTAGCCATGCTCTGAAGTCTAATTTTCCAGCTCCATCTGCCCTTTTGCTATGCAGATTACTTTCTTCAGACAATCAAATTGAAGTGAAAAGCACAAAAATAAAATAATTACATTTTCCTATTATTATGGGGGTTTCTTTGAAAAATAATAATGATATTAACCAAAAATATTAACAATAACAAAGAAACGAGCATGTATTTTTTATATATATTTTTAAAATGTTATAAATAATGACTGAAACAGTGTTGGAGGAGCTGTACAGGTTGTATAGAAAAGAACCCAAAACAAAAACAAGATGGATTGAGCCAAATGGGGTTTATTTTTTGTTGCCTTTTTTTTCTTTTTTCATTCTTGTGTTGCATGTAGGTGTTCTAAAAAGAATCAAATATTAATGAATAAGAAAAGCATTATTTAAATCTGTCTACTGATCCAAGAGACAGTTGCCATTATAAACCCTTATAAAGTAGAGAAAAAATTCAGACTATCCACAAAGTCTTACAGAAGTTTTAAGATTAGAAGGAAAAAAAAAAAAAAAAAAGAAGAAGTCTCTGGGAAATATTTGAATACCTATGGTCGATTCTGTACAATATCAAAACTTACTTATTCACCCTCTGCCTCAAGCTATGTTTCAGTAGGGGAGCATAGTGTGAAATGTAAAAGGAGCACTGGAGAGCTTGCAGTTGATGAAAGAGACAGTATCAAATACACCACAGCATCATGATGAACAGTTATGTCTCTAGAGGTTCATTATTAGTCTGAAAGTCAGGAATTCTACAGCAAATGGAGATACAGTTTTCTGTGAAAAGAAAAATAAAAAGACTAAGGATTGTGGGTGCAGAACATAGACATAGAAAAAGCAATAAAAAGAAAAGCAAAAGAGTATTTTTTTTCCATTTATGTTAGTTTAGGGGTAAATAACAAACCATATGAAGCAAACTGACTAATTATAGTCTTTAAGTAGTCATATAGTTAGAAAACTAATTTTAATTAGAGAATAAAATGTAAGATTAGGAAACAAATTCTGAAAAATTAGATAAATTATCATACATGTACTGGTATAGCTTTCTAAAATACATGTTTAGTATTGTCAACAGACTTTTGGAAGTAGTCCGGGAACAATTATTATCCTTTTGCAAAAACTCAAAAGTTTCAAGAGACAGAATTGTGAGGGTGGTATACATAAAATTTGGAAAAAAAAATCTGAAACTCTAAATCTATCTTCTGGCTAACCTTCAGGTTTGGAAAAAAAAAAAAAAAAAAAAAAAAAAAACCTAAAAAAATCATCAGGTACTTCACTTAAACACGGTCAGTGCCAAAAGTCATGGTTGTTTCATCCAGAACTGCACCCTAAAAATTCTCTGGTGTCTCATAAGATGTTGAGCACTCATTGAAATTTCTCCAAGGTCAGGGAATAAGTAATACCTTTCCTGGACAGATTCACTAGTGTCTCTGGATGTGTTGAATTTTCAGTCTTTATCTTATAAAAGGCATTTTCATTTACCTAGCTGCCTAGTTCCCTGCAGTGCATAGGGATTTAATTATATTTGAGACTTCTATCCCTCTGGTCAATGTCAAATTTGGTTGAAAAGAGGTTATTAATCAGTAAGAACAGACACACACAGTGTGATTGCAGAAGCCTAATTTCCTTAGGAAATTAAGCTAAAAAGTAAGTGAAAAAGATTTCTCAAGGACAAGTCCCATCGAATTTTTGACATTTATAAGACATTTTTTCTAAGTGAAGAAAAGAAACATGGCTAGGTGAAATAAGGTATTTGCAACTCTCTAGAAATCCAGATTGAAGTTGCAGTTGGTAACTCAGGAAAGCATTTCAAGTGAAATCCATTACAATTTTGCCTCTAGTCAAGTTCTTATCTACTATTAGAGGATTAACACCAAAGAAAAGAAGGTTACAAATGTTATCTCTTTGGTCACTTGGGGTCACCTGTCCCAGCTGTGTCTTGTCCCATGCACCCGCAGTCCCTTCCCCAGCAGGGCAGTGCCAAAGGCGGAAAAGGCCTTTGCTCTGTTATTGTGAGCCCTGCTCAGCAATAACAAAAACATCTCTATATGATCAACCCTGCATTCAGCACAAATCCAAAACACAGCCCCATACCAGCCACTGTGAAAAAAATTAACTCTACTCCAACCAAAACCAGCACAGCTGAAAAGCTATTTTATGTTATGAGTCATATTGTCCAAATTAACCCAATCCAAATGTAGATTTAGTTCATGGTTGTATCAAGTTTAAGATGCCTAAGGGGCTTTTGCATACACATTCCAAAAGAAGTCTCAGTGGGTATGCAATCTCCAGTTTTTTCTGTCATACTGATATAAATAAAACAGAGTTGGAAAAGCAGTAAAACATGCACACAAGAAGTTTCCCCACACACAGAATAGTGGTTGTCACAACAGTAATCATCTATACTATTCTCTCTATTAAAAATAGTAGTAAAACAAAACAAACAAAAAACCAACACACCCCCTCAACCTAACCAAAAAAGCCCAACTAAACGAAAAACCCAACCAAATAAACTTTGAAGGAGATTTAGATGACACATTACAAAAGAAGTTTGTTAGCTGAAACTACTTATTAATGGGGCAATCAGAGATATTTAAACAAAGTACATAATTAGAGTTTAGGAACAATATCAAGAAAGATTTCCCAAACTCCAATATCTGTGGCATGGAGATTTATCTAGATGATCCTCCTATTCCTTCTATCTAGGAACTTGCTGGACTTCACAGATGAGAAAGGCACTTCAGCTGTCAATTAAAAGTTACAACTAATAAATTCATTGCAACTGTTATGCATTAGACTTTGCCAGATGTTCATTCATCAGAGATTGCTACAATTTGCATGGTAACTAACCTGGAGAGCTCCTATTAAAATGCAGCATGTCGAACATTTTGATGTTTAGGCAAATGCATGGTGCATTTTTCAGTCTAATTTGGTTTTAAGATGTGCATCAGCAATTTCTTGGTTGTGGTTAAAAATACCAGCATTAGCTGTTCCACCAGCATTTATTATACATCCATCCTACATATAAAATCATTGTATGTAGCATCAAATAACATTTACTTCATATCCCTGTCTCTCCATATAAGCCATCATTAATCAGATATGGTTGATTCTTGTAGCTAAATTTTTGCATTTCAAAACATTTCTTTACAGCAGTCAGCATCAATATCTTGCACACCTGTCGACTCCCATCAAGCACTGTATTTAATAAAAAGTTAACTGTGACCTAGATGACATCCCATTCAAGTGAAATCCAGTTTCTTTGTGTTTTTAATGTTATAAACCAACTGTGCATTGCCTAGGGTTCTTTGCCTTGATATCCCAAAGGTGAAAAGGACTCTTCCTCATCTCTCAGGGTACCCAGTAAGGTTACACATTGGTAGTGTTTGGAGAAACAATTTACTCTTTCCCCACTAGACAGTACACAAAAATTCTCTCAATTTGGCTTGTCAGCTAGAGAATTCAATGTTTATGACTTTGTTAGGTTAACACTGTGAGACGGATTAGAAAAATACAAAAACACCCAAACAGCATCCATAATGAAAAAAAAACCCAAAAAACCACTGGACACTTTGAGGTGAAAACTAGACTATTCTTTACTCCTAGCTGAAAAAAGGAGTAAAGAACAAACCAGAGGCAGTGCCACTGATGTTTACTGACATTAATGATTTTGTATAACTTTGAATCCTAAGCTCTGTGATTGCTAATGTTCAGATTAATGCTTCAGAATGAAAAGTGACTGTTCCAAGTTTCAACAAAATCCATTTATCCCCAAGTCATGAGATCATTTGCCAAGAAGAGTGCCTTGATTTTCTAAATCTCTAGGCAAATTTGTTGTCTGATAAAGGAATGAATGTGATGGACCAGAGTTTTGCAATGTCTCATCCAAGTACTTTTAAAAATGATTTAGTAGATCTTTGGGAAATTTAAGTTTTGATATATGCTGATCATAACAAATGCAAGCCATAATTACAGCAGTAGGAGGTTAATCTGGGATATTTAGGAATATATTTATTAGAGGGGCAAGCATTCAAGTCTAGTAATATTTACAGGGAAATATTGTTAATTTTACAACATATTCCTAGATCTCAATTATTATAGGATTTCATTTTATTCAGTAACAATAAAAACACTAGGCAACATCTGAAAGAACAATCTTCTGGTTTACCTATTACCAAAATTAATTCACGCTTCAAAGAATACCTACAGAAAAAGGCATTATAAACACTAGAAAATATTTAAAAGGCTAAAAATACAGAATACTAAGAAAACTGCAATGTTGTCTCTAAACTTCATATGCATTCTTCATTTGAATTAACAGATGCAGAAGGAAAAACAATCACTACTGGAAAAGAACAGAGACAAGGAAGAGACAGTCACCATGATTACACAGATAAATGTCAGATAACATTCAATGTCCAGGAAGACACTGATCAGAAGTGTCCCTGTACCCATATTTTGCAACACTGGTGGTATGCCCCAATAAGCAATTCAATTTTTTTTTTGTATATTTACAGCAAAATACTGCAAATGAGGCAGAGTATTTAACCAAAACTAGGTTGTACAGACATCTAGTACAGCGATTGTCCATTATCCAGTCAGTGTTAACCTGAATGGACAGACCAAGTTAAGATTGTTGTTCTGAGCCCATAAAATCCACTCAGTCTTCTGCCTGAATAATTAGTCTTGATCTCTGTCCTCAGTGTTACATATTGCCTTTTATTTAAAAGGAGTAAGACAATATGAAAGGTTCCAGACATGTGCTGCCAAATCTTTTTCACCTTAAATTTTTCTGGTCAAATTCTGATCACTGAAAGAGCTGAACAAACCAATTTAAGCATTATTTATTGCATTTCTCAATAATAATCAAAACTAGTCCTAATCAAAGGAGGAAAATCTATTTTCTTGCTAAAGTCATGCCAAAGGTGGTATGACAAAGCTCTCCAGTAATCACTAAATCAATATTTTCTTTCAGTTCAAGTTGTGCTGCTAATCTCATTGAAAATGAATTTTCAGACAATAAAGATATTTAGCACAATTTGTTAACTGGAAGTAGACCAAAAAAACCTCCTACTCTTTTCTTTTTCTGGGTGTGCTGGAGAATTTAATTTTGCTTACAACTAACAACTTGGAAGTATTGTTATATCCTCTAGAAGGGATTTGTGAAATGCTCAAAATAGGAATTAGTATTTTAATTTAGTGTCTAATTCAGAGAAAAAATCCATCACCGACAGCCAGGGAGGTAAGTGGTGCTGCTGTACTTTATTGTGATTTTCCTTGTGTTATGCCAAGACTTATAGTAAATAAGTACTTTTCCCTTTTGCAAAATGATCCTAACAGTTTTAAATACTGTTTTTTCCCTTAAAAAGCCTTCTAACCACATATAAATTGAAACTGTACGGATACTGTTCTACCTAACTCATTGAGATGTCTGTCACCTTCTGTAAGGCAATGCAGGGAATGCAGAGAAAAATGCTGGATAGTAAAGTTTCCAGGTTAAAAGTTTAAATGTGTCATGTGTGCTGGATTTAAGCAGTAGAAGTCTCAGTCCATCAAAACCCATGGCAGATATTTTCTCTTCTGTATGCTGACATCTTTATTAAGAGTTCAATTGTTTTAAAGTACAAGTGTAATGCAAGTTATATCCACTTCAGAGAAAGACTATGCCTTTACAATGTAACAATTTATGTTAAAGAATCTAACCAGAGAATAGATTTTAAAAAGCAGTGAATTTTTTCTGTCTTAAAATTCATTGTTATAGACAGAGACTAGAAACCTTTTGTTTCCAGAGACAGTTGATATTTCAACATGATCAGTTATTAATGTCTTTTTTTATAAGTTAAGAGATGTAAATTCTTTGATACTTGAAACAGCAGCTTTCAGAGACATCCAGGTAATTTTTGATTGGTCTGGACAGTTAATGTTGGTCTGCAGAGAGAGCTAAGCCAGTGCCTGGAGCCCATGCACTCATCCTTTGGGAAGCACATTCACTGCTTATAGACAGAGCATAACAGACCCACTTTATCAGAGAGGGGATACACCACTGCTGGTTTCAGCTCATTTCTCAACAGGTGTTTTTCCTCAAAGACAAAGCCATCATCTTGGCAAACAGGCAAAAACTAGGGAAGAAGGAAAAGCAGACAAAGAATAATTTTTTTCTGTTGAAACAATTTCAGCAAAACTGTAATTACTGCTAAACACTAAAACATTTGGGGTCCAGTTGCTATGCAACTGTGAGGAAGCTACAGTACACCTGCTGTAGACAAAATGAGTGGGAGAAAAGCCAACTGACTTTATCAAAGGAATGGCTTTCCCCCCTTTTGTTGTATTCTGTTACAGTCTATTTTTCTTTAGCATTTTTAAAATCTTGCAACAATTCATCAGCCTGCAATACCACAACAGTCCCACCAGTTTGATACAGCTGTGAATCTGTGAATCTGTGCTTGTGGCAAGCAAACACCACCACACATGCCACTACCTTGACAGATAAGCTGAATTTCAGCTTCTGAAACTTCTGTTTCAGCTTTTTGAAGCCTCTGTTCTTTTTGACTCCACATTCCCACAACTCACCCTGTGTAACAGATACAGTGACTTGATTCACTAATATTTTTTTTATCTTCTATCTTATTTTAGTGATGAAAATAAGCAAAAGCTCATATTTACTGGTTCTCTGTAAAATAAATGTTCAGATTATCTACATGTCCCATAGCGAAGACCGGATGCATTTCTCAAAAACTTTACAAGCCAATCATTTACCTGCTATCAGATGGCATGGTTTATGTGGCAAAGAACATATTTCTATCTGCATTTCTACAAAGCAACCCACCCAGCACTAAATGTGAAACAGCTTCCTACAAAGCCAAATAACTGACCTCAAAACCAACTTGATTCACACTCCCTGGGTCTTGCTCTCTCCTCCCTTTATGCCCCCTTTATAAGAGCCCTTAATAAGGTCACTACTGGCAGCCTGGGCTGCCTGCTCCACGAAGCTGATTGCTGAAAATGCCCAGCTCTGTGCAAAAAAGCTCTGCACAGGCTGAGAAAAATGCTCCTAAGTTCTAGGAAGGGTTTGGGCTTCCTTGATTGGGAATCATGATTCTTAAAAGGACACTGCTGACAGCAGACACAGATGTAATTCGGTGTGAAAGCATCTCCAGCACAGAAGCAGCTGCGACCCTGTCTTCTGAAAACCCATCTCGAATTATCAGAAGTTTCATACTCTATTATAGTAGAATTCTACTGCACACTAAAGGGCAGGAGACTACTGCATAGTAAGGAACAAAAACATCTTTGTAATTGCCAAGCCTCTCACACATGCATCTATCAGATATGAAGTAAAAAAAAATAGAAGCACATCAGGGTTGCCAAGTTTCTATCATTAAATGAGGTGGAAAAAGTAATTTCACAATAGAAAGGATCAGTATTGATGTGAAGCTGGATTTTTTTAAACCTTAACTTTTAATGACTATACTCCTCTATATTTGATAGAAATCTTCACCTACATGAAAAAGAAAAAGAAAATAAATTAAAGTGAAAAAAAAGAATACAAGATCCAAACAAACAATGTAATCATGATCTCAGATATTTCTAATTTAAATTTTTTGATTGTGTTTGGATTTTTTTCCTCTGCAATATAACACTAAGTATATGTTTTAAAATTAAAATTAATGCAGACATTCAAAAATATAAAATCTGACAACAGAAAGGCATTCTTCCAACAAGAACTGTCTTTGCTAGAAATGCAAGGCTGTGCTCTGGATAGAACACGTATTAGAATTTGATTTTAAATTCAGGGAATGCTAGCTGTGTAAAAAAAAGAGTAATAAAATTTAACAGAATTATGGGTCCTCAAGAGCTTCAGGATTACATCTCAATCATGACTTTTATGTAAGTAATTCTTTGAAGAAAGATCTTTTTTATCAGTTACTGAAGAATATCAACAATTACAATTCATTTCATGATTCAAAAATGTCAGTCAAAGTTAGAAATATTCAGATGACATTTCTTTACTCTGCTTTGAGTTACTTTGAGATTCTTAAGAATTTACTTCATCTCTTAAGCCTTGGGTACCTATATATACAGTTAGCATAACAATCTAAAAATCTTTAGGATTTACAGTCTATATGAGGACAAAAAATTGCATAAGAATTATGAACTAATAGCTGCTACTCCATAGTTTGTCATGTCATAGAGTGTAAATAATTCTCAATTATTCTTGGGTTCAACAAATTAATTTAATTCCTATCCTACTTATATCTTCTCTATTGTGATGTTTCTGTGACTATTAGTCATATCAAAAATACCTAATTTAAAAAAATTCCTTCATATTTGTTGTCATCAACCAGGAGAATTATAGCAGCCTGGCCAAATCTCAAGAGAACATGAGGACAAAATTGCAACTCTCCTACTCTGATTTAGCAACTAAATACCCAGAAGGATTATGACTGAGTTAGAGTGAAGGGGCATAAGACAATAGTTGTTTTATTTGCATTTAACAGTCTTTTGTTTGGAGAGTGTAGTAAGGGATTTCCTATTCAAAAAGCTTTTGGAGGCAATAGAATTCAATTTAAAAAAAAAATAGGTACTAATTACAGTATGCAATAGACTGGAACAGCACTAAAAGTGTACAGTACAGGACAATATGTGTTTAGAATACAAACAGTATATTTCAAGAGGTAAGAAAAATTATTCTATATAATCTGGAATTGATAATTTTCCAAGTCAATAATACTGTTCTTTGTTTAAAAATACATGAACTAGGGGAAATCTGATGAATTTGCCTCCTTTTTCTGTTTGTAGATTCTTTGTAGCATATACTTGTCTGCAAATTAGGTTAAGGCATCCTTCATTCTCACTTTATGAAATTCAAAATTTTCATTCCAATCAATTATTTTCTTTCAAATTGTTCATGAAGAGGCAAAAGGTGGGAAGCTTCACGAAAATAAATTCACACACTAATTTGATAGCTGAAGCCATTTCCTCAGGATTGGCCAGTTTTGGTGTGGAGAAAACTTGCAACTTTTTAAAGCTATTTTTACACTTCCCCAGGTTCTAAAAAAAGCCAAACAAAAAATTCACCACAAAACTGAAACCAAGCCATGCACCAAAAGAAACACCAAACCACCAAAAGAAATCACTAAGAAAACCCGAAACCCAACACAAACTCTCTCCATCATTAAATAAAAAATAAAAAAAAAAAAAAAATTATGGTTCTTGTAAAACCTATGGTACAGTGGAAGTAGAAGCCATATGTTCAAAAGTATTTTTCTTTCATTCCAATCTTTTTCACATGGATCCCAATAGGTTCCCAATTCATTTTTTGTTTTGCTTGCACAGGCCATGAAGATACCACAGAAAGAAAGTTCTCCTTTTTGGCTTAGTGACATTTGAGGTGTCAGGCCTTTGTCTACCCGCGAATCTGTCTCTCCTATCTTTCTCATGTTTCTTTAACACTAAAAAGCATCCTGTTTCTTAAAAACTTATGGTCCTTTCAGTGCCATAGCAGCAGCTTTCAGTATGTATTCCCTCCTCCCAGCACACACTGAACTGCACTTACCACCCTTCTGTACAGCTCTGAGTACAGTGAGGTTATAAAAATCTACACAAGATCACTACCTTTACATCACCAAAGAAAAACACCAGTATATACATCTCAGTTTACTGCATTTCTTTAAAAGTCTCAAGCAGTAAACAGGCCCTTTAAAGCACCCTAAAATAAAAAGAGCAAAGTGTTTCTATTTATTAGAAGAAATTTCCTCTCACTTTACACAGTCCCTTCAACAAAACCACATTCCACACACTGTGCTGGTTAAGTCAAAGTGCACTTTCCTTGCAATTTATCTGCTGGGTTTTTACAAACCATAAATTGTCACTTTGTCACTCTGCTGACTGACAGCCCGTCACACACAGAGCTGCAATATCCAGGGGTTTTAAACTGACAGTATATTACTGTCTAGCATCAGCAAGTCCCAACTGATTTCAGTTGTAAATTAAATGACCTGATGGTTGTAATACAGTGATTTATTACTAGACTCAGTGCAGGCTTTTCTTTGCAGTGGAAATGTGGAAAATACAAGTCCCCAGAGTCCCACCCAGAGTGTGCATATTCCATAATTTTCAAACAAGTCAATGTGAAACCTAGTCAACAGAGGTTTTCAGGGAAATAAAGCTATGCAGCCAGAAGACATCAGCTGTGAAAAGCAGATGCTGAAAATGCTCTTGGGTTGACAATGCTTCTGTTTTTAAATACTGAGACAAAATTTGGTTACTGGACTGGCTAGTAACAAACCTGAAATAAATTCTATCTGGAAGAGTAGTTGCAACAGAAAACATGGCAGAAAAGCACACAGAGTTTTGGTGGGTTTTTTTTTGT
>VWYP01026753.1:185-11017 GCA_013400435.1 Pycnonotus jocosus | reverse complement strand
AAAAAAAAAAAAAGGAAATTAAGTCTTAGATTCTGCAAAGAAAAAAGCTGCATCAAGACATAAATTATTGCCACACTTTCTAGCCTTTCACTGAAACATGATCTGTGGTTCCTTGAGCAGTCTGGATGTGTAAAACTCACTCTCTCTACCACATTGAAGTTTTTACAAGACATTTTACTCTCTCTAGCATCTAACAGCAGAGATGTCAGGCTTGTGGCACCCTGTTTTCAATCGTTCCTCACTGCTGTGCAGCCTTAGCAGAAAGCAAATTGTATACAAATACATATAAAATGTATTCGCCTAAACATGACTTGTTTCAAGGTACAATCCTTATCAGTGATCCCTCTGCAGTGATACATTCTTCTTTATGGACCCAGTCCACAAGCATTTGAACTTTGGTTTTACTCCAATGCCTCCTAACAACAAAAATAATAAAAAAACCATTTCTGCTGCAATACTGCAACATACCCACGGGCAAAAAAACCCCAAGATTCAAAATTTTGCACCAGTCCTACTGCAAAACTTGTGAGAAGTGGGGAGAAATTTATGAGGAAATACATGGTTTAGCTACAAACAGGGCAATATCTCTGCATGTAGTCCACAAAGGCTCAAGGACCCTCACAGAATGTACATACTTGTTAGAATAAAGCTGGACAGTTTTAAAGGTCAGATTCCTTAATTATCGAACTTTACAAGGAGAAATAAATAGCATTCCAGTCTTTTACATTACTTTTTCCAGGCAATAATTTTGACTCAAGCTCAAAGTTGCCTGTTTTCAATGACAAATTACAGTTCCTTATAGTGTATCTAATTCAGAAGACAAGTAGTTCACTATAACTGTGATTTTGCTCCTTAAAATCTACCCCTATTATCATTAGTTTAACTTGCAAATAATGAATACTTTTAGTATGCTTTACTTGTGAACATACCTGTCCAATTCCAAGAAACAATGGTGATGGAAAGCTGAAAAGCATGAACAGGTATTTAGTACTGATGAATAGAAAGAAATAACTAGGAAAAATTAAAAAGTTAAAGTTTAATACCAAAGTCAAAAATTAAACATGAGGGTGACTGGCCTGTGTTTAAGAAGAGTTCAGGACCACCCTTATTGCAGTAGTAATATTTTATTTCTGCAGCCCAAGTAATACAGCCCATGCACAGTTGATCAATTCTGAACCACTAGTTTGGGGAATACTCATTAGTGAAGGTAACACACTTAGAGATCTCTTAATGTGTCGTTTCTTGAGTAGCTTCACATATACATTTTGAATCCTGAGATGGGATAGTAACTTAAACCTCTTGCACTTGCCCTGATGTGGAAGCTTATCTCTATAGTCCAAACATACCAGCAATACATTTTTGTCAAAATCAAGTTCTTGGGTAAATGTTGTAGAAACATCTATTGTCTATTAAACCAGCTACATTCCTACTATAAAGCTTTGGTCAGCTTTTGCTGAAAGCATGGATAGAATCATAGAATGGTTTAGGTTGGAAGGGACCATATAATTCCAAATCCTCTGCCATGGGCAGGGACACCTTCCACTACTCCAGGTTGCTCAAAGTCCCATCCAGACTAGCCCTGAGCACCTCTAGGGATGGGGAGTCCACAACTTGTCTGGACAATTCAGTGCCTTACCACTCTCACAGTAAAGAATTTCTTCCTAATATCAATCTAGACCTGTCTTCTTTCAGCTCTTTATGTATCTCTTTAGGTACCAGAAAGCCACAGAAGGTCTTCATGTAATCTTCTTCAGGCTGAAAAATGCTGCTTCTCTCAGCCTGTCTGAGAGAGGCTCTCTTCACAGGAGAGGTGCTGTGGTCCTGTGATCACTGCTACTGTGATTAGTGGCCTCCTCTGGACTAGTTCCAACAGGTCTTCCTTGTGTTGGGGGGCCCAAGATCTGGATGCATTATTACAGGTGGTGTCTCACCAGACCAGGGGCACAGAATCCCTTCCCTTGACCTGCTGGCCACACCTCTTCTGATGCAGCCCAGCTGGTTGGGTTTCTGAGCTGCAAGCATGCTGTGCTGGTTCATATTCAGCTTTTCATCCACAAACACCCCCAAATCTTTCTCCCCAGAGCTAGTCTCCACCCATTCTCTGTGCACACTATATTTGTGCCTGGGATTGCCTTGATCCAGGTGCAAGACCTCGTACTTGGCCTTGTTGAAGTTCATGATGTTTGCAGAAACTGCTGTACCCCTACTTGGTGCGGTGAGAAATGTACATCTCAAATTAACACAGCTGGGGTAGGAACAAAGCTTCAACAAAAGAAACAAACACATTGAATCACAGCAGGAAGTCCGTTAACAGCATTACAGTCCTAACACAGAGTTAGGAGCAACAGGTAGCAAAAGAGATTCAGAGAAACAGAAGTATTGAGGGCAGGAAAAACATGAGACAGAACTTCAATTTATAATCATATGACACCTAAATGACCTTTTGTTTAGTATTTACAGCTACTCCTTATAAAGATGGGCAGTTTGCCTATCTGTACTAACAGATTTCTCCAGACATCTGTAATTTGCAGAGGCCTAAATATTTCCAGCAATGCTGTAAGGTCTTAATACAAAACTTCGGCTTACTGATGGATATACTGTACTTGATTATCTCACACAGGTGTGCCAGCTGTATGCCAGGGACATGCAGGGACCTGCAGTCTGTAGGATAAAAACCACTATAAAAAATTCTCAACTTACACCATGTACAATTTATGAGATGTTAAATGCAGCTGCTGTATGTTCAAATAGGACTGAATACTAGAAAATGACAGCATGTGTGGCTTTTAAACTTTCTTTTCATTTTGGTTTTTCTTTTTCTTATTTTGATTCAAGATGAGCTAAACCACAGCAAAAACAGAGCAAAGATTTTAAGTAAAATATGTTAATGGTGAGAAAAATGGCACAGGACAACCACAGAATATCATAAGTCAGAAGGGACACACAAGGATGATCGAAGTCCAACAAGTACAAATCTAGACGGGAAAAGTATGACTTGGAGATGAATGTTCAAGTTCCTCTATTCCCCACAGCTGGAAGACCAAGAGTAAAATGCAAAGTCTAAGACGCATTTATTTTTTACTGCAGTTTAATTTACCTGCAGTTAATGCTGTTGCTTTACACAATGGTAGAAGATGCTAATTATCACCATGATTCCATATGGGAATAACCACCATCAAGTCAAGGAAGGAATCTGTCAGCGTTATTATCATTAAGCCATTTTACGAGGTTCGCTTATCGTTTCTGGCTACCTCAGAAAAGAAAGACACTGGAAGGAAGGTACTGTTCGGCAAGAACAGTTAGAGGATACGCCGTTTCCCTCACGGGTGTCTGCGGTGGTGCGATGCCCTGGGAATAGCGAAAAGACTCCGAGGAAAAGACGGGCGTTGTCGGAACTGTGCCCGCCATCGGGCGGTGCTGCAGAACTGGTACACACTGGGCACAAGTGGGCTCTGAAACTGAAGAGACCGGCCTGACTCCCACCAGCTGGCTGCCCGGGATCCGAGCTGCACGGACGCCCGTGGGTCACGCCACCGGGAAGGCGAACCGGAGCGGGAGGGCTTCTCCGCTGGGCAGGGACAGCCACCCTGGCATCGCCCGGCGCCGCCTGTACCGGCACCCGCAGGTGGGGCGGCCGCCCGCTCTGTCCCGGCGCTCACCTGTAGGCGCTGAGGAGCGCCTTGTTGACCAGCACTGTGAGGAAGGAGCACGTCCCGTAGAAGAGCGCCGAGAGCACCCTGGGAAGTGCCGGGGCCGCGGCGGCGCCGTCCTCCTCCTCCCCCGCGGCCTGCCCGGCGCTCATGGCGGCGACGGGCGGCGGCGAGCAGGGCCGCCNCGGCCCCGGGCCCGCCAGCAGCTCCCGAGCGGCAGCCCGGTCCCCGCCGGAGTCCGGCCGGTGCTGTTAAGCACCCCGCCGTGCTGTTAACCCCGGCCGGTGGCAAAGCGGGGCCCGCGGAAGGGAGAAGGAGCCCCGCGGGGGCAGGCGGCAGGGACAGGGCTGCAGCCAGCCGCCCTCAGCACCCCCAGAGCTCGGCCTGGGCTGCCCGCGCACGCAGAGACCCACTCCCACAAGTTTCTCAAACTTTCTAGGGAATTTGCCTCGGGTGGTTTTAACTTGTGTCAAATTTCAAGGGAGAGGGAAAATAAACACTTTCAACCTTCTCTGCAACAAGACGGGCTGTCAGAAACAAGGAAGAGGCTGGGTAATTAATAATTACCAAACAGCACACATTAAACCTGAAAATTAAATCAAGTTTTTATTCAAAGCATCTATTAGAATGACAGCACATCAACTCTTCTGCTTTTAACTTATGCCAAACTACAACTTAATTCTTTCAAAGCACTGAACAGTTTCATGTATGTAATCACTTAATTTAAAAAAGCAGTCTTCCATATCCCATGTTTGCTTTTTAACTTGTTTTACCCAAAACTTGTCATGATCCAAAACTGCTTCAGCTGTCTGAATTTTGTCTATGGCAAAGTACAATCCAGTGTACTTGTCATACTTCAAAGACTTGAGGAAATATTCTGGCTGACTGAAAAAAAAACCCCTAAAAACCCCTCAAAACCACCAACAAAAAACCCCCACAACCAATTCTGATGAAGTAAAATTCCAGTCTTCTGCCCTGTGAAATACAACTTGGGAGCAATTCTGAGTTACGACTCAGAATTACAACAGATTTATGTTCAGGGCACATTTTGGGATCAGACTATTCACATGAAGCCAGATGAAGAGTCAGAAGCATGTAATATTTTTTAGAAACCCAAAACCTACACACATGAACGAATTACCAGTTTTATGTAGGCAAAGAAGCCTTGTATGACTAGTGTTTCTTATTTCTTTCAGAAGCTGAAGCATTAGTTAAACCGTATCACTGGTGCAAAATTATTTACATTCAATGAAAGACACTTATTTTGTTTAAATTATTCAATTACTTTTTAGTTAAGTGCATCAACACAGGATTTAAACAAACTGGGTTAATGAGATTTTCAATCACAACAGGTTATCAGAGAACATACTTCAACAGCTGCAGTTTCTGATGTAAAACCACTCTTCTGGAACAGCTGTATGCATCTGGTCAGCCTATATCAAGTGATTGGTAAAATGTCTTCTTCCTTTTCAGTTCAAGTGAGAAGAGGCTTCCCTTCTCATCTGAATTTCCTGACTTCCAACAAGAGGAAGAAGTTAAAGCAAGCAGGTCAGTAAATACACATTATTAATATCCCCTTAAGCAGTAGCTTAACAACAACAACAACCAACAACAAAACCACACACAAAAAGTTCAATCTGAAAACAAAGTTTTGTTAGCGTATTAGGAATCTCTGGCTGCCTTGAGAGCAAAATAGGATAAGAGCTCTCCACGAGACAATGCTACTGAAAGTATACAACATTCACAAAGTGACAAGATACCCTGTTAAACATCTTATATCAGCATCTGAGTACTAGGCAGCATTCTGCAACTTCATTTATTTGGGAAATATATGAAATCACACTGTTAACACACTTGTAACTACCTTTGGAAGCCTATTTTCTAATTGTATAGTGAATACTTTTCTGCAGTGTTTACTTTATAGCTGTGCTATGGTTAGTGAACAAAAAATTGGCATGTTATGCTGGAGTAAAGCAGTAAGGTGGCTTTATGCACAGTAAGTATGGAGGCTTCTATTTGCTAATCAGTATAAAAGCAGTACTTTAAAACTTAGTGTTTGCTAATAGAAGACCTAGAATAGTTTACTACAAATTCAAACCACCCTGTAAATAACCCCTTTATCAACAAAATCAAGTGCCAAATCACTACAGGGCCCAAAAACACCTGAAAAAATATTACCAATTGTTTACCCTTTTCTAGACTTTGCAAGACTAATCATTTTCAGATAAAACAATGTGCAAAACCTCCCAACTACACATGTTAGGAATAACAAGCGCTACCAAGAGAATCCGCTGAAATCAAATAAAAAAAAAAAAGTGAAGCAGCAAAGTCAAGCCTTATACCTTGGGCAGTCACAGTGAAGATATTCCCTGCATTAAGCATTTTCTTTCCCTGTACAAGCTGAGATAAGTAACTTTTGCCCTTCACCTTGGAGATGCTAGGTAAAGATATACTGACATTAGAAAAATATGATTTAATTGCTGTTTAACAATATCCCCAGACCCATCACTTTGCTAGATAGTCAGATAAATACTTTTTCGTCAGCCTTCTTTGGCCACATGTACCATCCTGCTAATCGCGAACACTTTGTTCAGAAAGTGTTTCCTGTGAAATCTGCTTCAGATAAATGAGTTAACCTTGCAAAATCTAGCTTCCCATGACACATAAATTTGTCAACCCTGCCTTATGCAGTCCTATATTTACAAAATACTTAGAAATTTTACATCTGTCTTCTACCTTATCAAAAGTGCAATTCTCTCACCCCATGTTATGGGGCAACAACATTCTTCATAAATTCTACAGAATAGCAGCCTATTATAAGCAAATAAGGTGCTTAGCTTATGCTTAGGATCTAACTGGTTAAGTAACACCAGAAAGTACATGTTTTATGGGCAGGCACAGCTCCTCCTATCTACTGTCGAAGGGGTGCCACAGCTAAGTTTGCCAGCTCGATGAGCGCCAGTGCACCATGCATGCGTTCACGCTGCTCCTCCTGGAGGCGGCGGTGGCGGGCAGCTGAATGAGCGCTGTTTTTCTCTTCATCATCCTCTTCATCAGACTGAAGGTACTCCATTGGGTCCTGCTGTTCCTGATCTGTTTTCTGGATTGCTTTGGTCTTCAAAGCAGGAGCACGCTGCTCTCTAGTCTCCCAGTATCTATAACATCAAATGCGAGGAATACTTGTAAAATACATACAAATGACTCGCACACCAACAATTCAAAACGGGCAAAAACTTCCCAAGTACTAGCTTGAATACAGCTGAGCACTGCACTTGGCTTTATCTTCCAGCCCTTATACGGTAGTATTTAAGCTGTCAGAAACCTTCTTTATCCAGTATTTTAAGTGTGAAATGCCCAAGTGAACATCTGTGAGAGATTTCTTGTCTCCATGGTGTTCTCAGCGGCATTTCTCCCTAGGCATATAGAGCCCCTCACACAAATGCAAATTCAGCAAAACTTTAGCACTAGCTAATAAAGTATCAGCAGGTGTTGATCAAGCAAAAAGAAGTATTTAAGCAGAGAGCAAACACAAAACACAACTGTAAGAAAAAAATTTCATTAAGAACTTTGTCTTGACCAGGAATTCATAATTCTTCAAGGCGAGGCAAGGCTGTGCTGATGTGTATTGGAAAAAAATCTAGTTTTTGTCTCTTGGGGTTTTACTGTCCCAAAGAATAAATGCTGTGCCAGACCACCCTCATAAGTGTTTTGAGAAAGATGACACCATGAGGTAACTTACTTCGCTAGCCACTCGGCCACAGCTTTATTGTCAGCTGTCTGTTTCTTACTCAGCCTGTCAGTGAGCTCTTCCCTCTTCAGTCGGGCATATGGATGTTTGGGACAATGACGGTTTGCATGTGTGAATCTGCTTAAACAGCCTTAGGAAAACAAGAGAGACAATGAAGAACTTGTTACAGAAAGCAGCCAACCAAAGAAAATGTAACGTCTGTGGGATGGAAATGCTAGTAAAGCCACCCTTCCCCATTTACAAAACTGTAGGTTTGGTTGAACACCAAAGCCTCTTAGATTCAAGGTTCCTAACATGCCCCATTATTTTCTAGATTAGTATCCACTGACAAGAGAGTGCATGCAATCCTTAGATACATACTTGCATAATTAGGCAGATTCTGCATGGCTCCTCCCTTCCCTAAAAGTTCCACCAAAATTAAACCCCAAAGCTTTTGCCATTTAAACACACATACGTTTCCAATATTAGTCTGACCCCAGAAAGCTGCAAATTGTTTTCTGATGACTCACCATTCTCTGAGCAGACAAAAGGCTTCTCTCCTGTGTGGAGACGCTGGTGAGTTTTGAGCTGCCCACTCTGCACAAAGGCTTTCCCACAATCTGGGTAGTCACATAAATAAGGCCTTTCACCTTAAAAGTAGCAACAAAAGAGGTTTATGAAAGATGACTACAAGTGTGATAGTAACCAGTGGTTGTCCCTGGCTTGAGACTTACACAAGCAAACTCTCCTTTTAACCTCTCTCCTTTAGATGTAGAAACTTACATCTACTTAAAAAATCCTGATGTACTTTAAAGTGCATGCTCTGTGCTATTGGACAATAGAGTTACTTCCAAAGAGGAAAAAAAAACCCAACTTTTCATATTTTCTGATTTAAGGCTCTTAGGTAGCACTACATATGTTTTGTGAAACTGCACAAATATAGAGCAAGAAATATATAAAGTAAATGGACGAGTAATGTAATTCAGATTGTAACCAGAAATATTTCATCCTTACCATCTGAGGTCAACATTACTACAAGGTTGTAGAAATAGCTCATTAGGAGAAATGTCTCATGTTTAAGAAAAGCTATAATGATGGAGGCTGCATGAGAAACTTATTCCAGATTTAAGTTTTCTTAGGGCAGTCATCAAGGCAGATTTCTCCATGCACACTGCAACCAGAAGAACAAAGGTAGCAGGTGTCTCCTCCCTCAAGCAGATCTGACTGTACACACTACACAAAGGCATGCCATGCCACTGCCCTCAGGAAGGCAACAAAATGAGGGTGAGTCTGGCTCACTAAGTCAGAGGAATGACATGGTAAGCTCTACTCAGTTAAGTAGTTCTTACAAGTTCAACACATTGTAGGACCAAGTGAAATAACATCTTTGGCCAAAAAACATGAGGAATGCTGCTGTTTAATATCATTATCTAGATTAGCCATAGTGACTTGAGTAAGAAGGAGATGGTGAGAGCCAAGGCTTTCATGAGATTTTGTTTGATTGGTTTGGGGTGAGTGCTGGTGGTTGTGTCTCTGTTGTGAGCTACATTTGTTCATATTTTATGGCAAACATGGAGTTCTGTTGAAGAAATAAAATGTATTTCCTTGGTTTCAAAAATCCCAAACAGCATCTTCAGTTCAAGCTCAGCTGAGTATTGAGTGAGTTCATTGTACATTTTAACTTAACTGCAAATTACCTTCTAAACACAGTCCAGTAAATTAGCATCTCTTCCACCCTAGAAAATGAATTTTAGGTGGTGGGAAAAAACAACCGGGTGGTGATTTTAAGCATGTGGACTCTTCTCTCAATATTTATGCAGGATGCTACAATCCTGAAGTTGACAGCCACTTTTTAGGTTACTGTAACCTTTCACAGCAAAACTTCAATTGTGATGTGAAAAATACATCAGCAAGGAGGAAACAAATCACAGAGAAGAGGCAATTAGGAGGCACAGTGCTACCAAGCTCAAGTACAGAGCACCAGCCCCAAGACTAGTTTTCTTACAAAGTGAGTCTGTGACGTTGACAGATGAAAATGTTTACACAATTTGCCTATACTATAACAGTACAAATTGCTGCTACACTTCCCCACAACAAACATGGTTACAAAGACTTTGACTAACAAGTACTGAAAGCAAAGTATGATTAACTTAGCAGTTACAATAAAATAAAAGCAGGTCAAGTTCTCTGGGGTTCCTTTGTGTTTGTTTGGTGGGGGGGGGGGTGGCATTTAATCCTTCGCTCGTGCTTCCTAAGTAGCTCTTCCCAGCTATTTACATCTTCCTTTTACTCACCAGTGTGAGTTCTTTTATGGGCTTGCAGTGACTTCTCCCGTGGAAAGACCCTGTTGCAAATATTGCAGCGTATCCTGCTGGAAGAGTGCTCTCCTTCACTGATCAGGTCTCGGACAGTGTCTGCTCTTGGACGGCCACGTCTTATTCCATCCTGGGTGTAAATAATGAGGCAACTAAACTCAGGCACTTCCTCCCCCGTGCAGTTTGACCAACAGGCACAGCCATCTCCTGGAGTGATGGCATGACCAAGAACGGTGCTGTGACAGCACAGAGCCACACCAGACTGTGCCCAGCCCATTCCTAACTTACTCCTAATAGCTGCCCTGTGGCTGGTGCAGGAGGGGAGATGACAGACCTTACCATGTGCTCAGGAGCATGGGGAGAAAATGACAACAGGATCATAGAATGGGTCAGGATGAGAGGGACCACAATGGGTCATCTGCTCCAACCTCCCTACTCAAACAGACTCATTCTAGAGTGCATGGCACAGGATTGTGTCCAGGCAGGTCTCAAGTATCTCCAGAGAGGGAGATTCCAAAACCTCTCTGGGCAACTTGAGCCAGTGCTCGATCACCAACACGATAAAGAAATCCCTCTTCATATTGAGGTGGAACTTTCTGTGTATCAGTTTCTGCCTATTGTCTTTTTCTCTATAGCTTGTCACAAACAAGCAGATCCTGGCTCCATCTTTTTGGCACCTTTCTTAAGACATTCATGTTCATTAATAAGGTCTTCTCTCAGTCATCTCTTCTCGAGGCTGAATAGACTCAGATCCCGCAGCCTTTCCTCTTTAAGAGAAATGCTCCAGTCCCTTAATCATCTTTGTTGTCCCACACCCCACTCCAGGAGCTCCACGCCGCTCTTGTACTGAGGAGCCCAGAACGGGATAAAGCACGCCAGATGCGAGGAGAGGACAAGGGGCTTCTTTTCGATAAGGAGGGTGCGCTTTTTTAGGTTTATTTTTTACTTCTGAGAGGGAGGACGGGCAGAAGCCCCGTCTCCAGCCCTTCCCCGCGGCGCGCGCGCCGTTGCCGGAAGTGACTTCATTTTAAATGTCCGGGCGGAAGCGCGGGAGGGGCGCGCGCGGAGGAGTCACCCTGTAAGCGCGCGGCCCGCCCGCCCCCGCCCGCCGCGCACTCACCTTCAGGTGCCGGTGCCGGC
>VWYP01026751.1:8997-59940 GCA_013400435.1 Pycnonotus jocosus | reverse complement strand
CCTTTTCCTCAACCTTTGTCACTGTTTCCCCTCATATCCAATAAAAAAAAAATGGTGATTCTCCTTGGCCATCCTTTAGTTGCTGATGTGTTGATAGAAACATTTTTATTGTCTTTTATGGCAGTAGCTAGATTGAGTTCTAGTTGGGTTCTGGCCCTTGTAATTTTCTTCCTGCATAACCTTATGATTCAGCTGATTCAGCCCCCCTGATTCAGCTGCCCCTTCTTCCAAAGGTTGTATCTCCTCTTTTTCTTGAGTTCCAGCTAAAACTCTGTGCAGCCAGGATGGTGTTCTCCCCTGCAAACTTGTCTTTTGGCACATGGGGACATGCTGGCCCTGTACCTTTTAAGACTTCTTTTGTTACTAATATTCAGCCTTCCTGGGCCCCTTTGCCTTTTAGGATTGCCTTCCAAGGGACTCTGCCAACCAGTCTTCTAAATGGATAAAAGTCTTCCCTCAGGAAGTCCATGACAGCCCTTTTGCTGTTTCCCCTCCTTCCTTCTCCAAGAATTGAAAATAAAATTTTGTGATTGCTTTGCCCATTGTAGCCTCCAACCATCACATCACCTACAAATCCTTCTCTGTTCACAAACAGCAAATCCAGTGAGGCCCCTTCCCTAGTTGTCTCCTTCACCGGTTGTGTAAGGCAGTTATCTTTCATGCAATCCAGGAATCTCCTACACAGTTCCTCTCTGCTGTGTTATATTTTCAGCAGATATCTGGTAAGCTGAAGTAGTCCACAAGAGGTTGTTGGTGATTGTGAGTCTTCTTCAAGCTGCTTGTAGACTATTTCATTGCCTCTTTGTTGGATGGTCTTTAACAGACTCCCACCATGACATCTGCCTCATTGGCCTTTTCCCTGGTTCTTGCCCATAAGCACTCAATCCTATTGCTGCCATCACTGGTGCTGATAGATATTCACAAACCTGCAAAAAATGTAATTGCTAAAGTTAAATTAGAAGACAGAGCATAATGAACATTAATTGAATCATGTCAATATTCTATCTTTTTAGGGTATTATTTGAAGCACTCTGCAGCAAATTGAATTCCACATGTGCTACTGTATTGTGTAGTATCCTATATGTTGTTGTTGTTTGTGTGTTTGTTTGTTTTTTAGATAAAGTTATTGTGGGCAGTTATAAGGGATATCTCCGAATCTTTAATCCACATCCTGTGAAACCTGGAGATGAAGTACAACCTGAAGACTTGCTCTTGGAAGTGCAATTGCGAGAACCAATATTGCAGGTGGAAGTGGGAAAATTTGTTTCGTAAGTAAATGGCAGGCTATGGTGCTGTTTATTTAAGTCTTAGATGTGATTTTCTTCCTTGGTTTTGGAGGGTAAGTTTTCAGTTTCTATATGGACAACTCTGTGGGCGGACAGATAGAGATAGTGCTGAAGGCAATCTTGCCCCAATATATTGCAGCTGTGTTAATTATCAAAGAGAGGGAACAGCCTTGCCCTCACAGCTCTGGGTGTGATAAAGAGTGAGTGAGGTGGTAGAGACTCAGTTGGAGTCTGGTGGCTGTTCTGTGAGGAGGAAGGGACAGGAGAGTGTGCAAAGGACAAAAAAGGGTAAGACATCGTATGAGGGACAGACAGGGTGAGGTGGCCATGCTAGGGACAGGAAGGAGTGAGCTGGAACTGCAGAAGGAAGAGAGAAGAAGGAGAGAAAGAGCCAGAGCTGTGTGGAGCTGCCCATGGGAAGCTACACAGAAAAGATATGAGAGACTTTTAGATAATGAGGTGCTGATGCTTGAAGTCTTCTTTGGTGTCAGTTGTGCCTCCTCTGTCACAACTGTTAATCATGTCTATGAATCCTATAATATGCATTTGAGCTCCTTCTTGAATCGTCTTCATATGAGAGAATTTTTGCTTAAGGTATATGTAGAGGATAATCTTCCAGACATACAATTTTTTAGAAGTATGTAGAACAGGAAAAGCTTAACATTGCAAGTTATCTTTTAAGGTGTTAAGAATACTTGACTAACTTGTTATGGTCTAGGATGTAATGCTGGCCAATTGTTTCCTGTTTGATAGAGGAGAGAAGATCCTTAATTCCAGTGAATTTAGTAGAAACAGATGGCCAGGTAGAGGAGAGATACTGTGACTCTAAGGAAAACACCTTATAGTAAATTGGCTGTAAGAGAATCTACTTATGAAAACTTTATTTTAGTAGTTAGTTCTTGAAGGAATAGTTTTTATTTTGGACTTATAATACTGTACCATGAACTTAATTTAAAAATAAAGAAAGTAAAACCTGTACTAATCATGAGAAAGATTCATGCTCTGAGACCAAAGGGTCAAGCACTTGTGGAGTGACCCTTTGCAGGAATGATAATGTCTTACTTTGTGAAATGAGCTAAAACATTTTCTGTATTTACAGCAGAAGTACTTTGCTAGAAATACTGTTTGTGTTTGGAGGAAGAAGAATGTGAGAGTTTGAAGATTCCATGCAAATAGTACAAAAGTGAATTTAAAAAAAAGTAGTCTCTGATATTGCTGAGTAGTGCTTGTTTGAAGGAATGATCTGCATATTGTCCCTACATGAATGATTAACAGCACCCTTATTTCAAATGAGTTTCAAACTAAACTGGGAAAATAGTTGGTTTGGTCTTCGTATTTGAATCTCAAAATATCTTCTTAAAGGATTAATTTTGATTTTGAAATTAACTCCTAACACTTCAGCATGAGTGAAGATCAGTACTTCTGAGTTTTTATGCTGGCATCTAACACCCAAACCTTTGCTTTTGGCCTACACATGAGAGCAGTTTCAATGTTACTTGAATTTTATCCTGTATGAGTTCTATTTGAATTTATCTGAAAATATGCGTTTTTTATACCCTTTTTTACAGTGGTACTGAAGGACTTAATCTGGCTGTGTTGCATTGCCGAAAACTCTGTGTGTATGCTGTTTCAGGTTGGTTTACAGATCCAAGCTTTCCAGTGATTTTAAGTGTATTCTAAAGTTTGGATTAAGTTAATGTTAAACTTGGTATATACAATATTTGCTCATCATTGCTGAAGATCTGCAGTCATGTTCTTTTGCTCAAGCCCATGTGTGAAGAGGAGACATTAATAATTATGTTTAGCAGAGGTTTGCTAAGCTGCTCCATGCCTGAGATGCTGTGATGTGCGTGATGGTCTGTGGTTAGCAGTGATTGTGAGTAATTAGTTCTCATTATGGTTTTATGAACTGGTGTTATTGTTCAACATGCTAATGAACAAATGGTTGTATAATGCCAACCTAATTAGCTCTTTAGAAATAAACAATTATGGTTGTTTCTGAACTCGGAAGTCCAGATAATTTTTTAGAAGGGCAGAACATTGGTAAGGTAGCCCATGAGAAGACAGGAGGCTAATACTGGTAAGAGGATGAAACCACTGTGTTTTGTCAGAAATCTTTCTTCTACTGCCTTTGGCTGGAAATGCTATATGATGTGTTCTCTCTGTATGTGAAGAGTCTAGTCATGAAATACATACTCTGTGCTTTGATTTTTTTTTTTTAAATTCTATATGCTCAGAGCAAAGCACAGATTTAAGACATTTATTAATGGTACATTCATCTTCAAAATTCAATAGGCAACATGGCATTGTTCATTTTCTCTGTGCAGGGAGGCACTCTGTGATTCCTTTCATTACAAGAGCATGGTTTTCTTGTAAGAGCAACTTGTTTCCTATTTACAGCCTTGTAGTTAGGTTACAAAAATGTGCTCTCTTTGACTATCTGGAGACACCTGTGAAAGTGGTCTTTGCTGAGGAGGGATTCTTAGAGATGTACTGCAGTTTTCATGCTTTCTCTTTGCTGTGATAGTGTTTATGCCTTAGGATTGTAGCCTACCAGTACAATTTTATTAAAACAATTTATTTTAAAATTTGCATTAAGAGCATATGATAGTAAGTCCATAAGTCTTTAGTAGTTATAATTTGCTGTTTGGTCTACATGGCTTAAGCAATTAAGTAATGATAAAAGTAAAATTTTGCTATCCATTTAATAGACTTTTCATACTAATCTGTAAACATTCATGCTTTAATGGTAATTTCTGTCATTTGAGTGGGTTCTCTCAAACAAGCTCCTTTGAGAAATAACTGTCATTACTTCTTTATGCTTTTAAGGCAAATTACACTTTTGTAATGTGGAATCTTTACTTGCCTTTATACATGTTAGCATATCTGTTATTCATTAAAAAAATTGCTGTGCTGCTTAATTTGACAAACGAAAGCATCCTTCAGGGCTGACTAAAGTATGGCTTTGATATTGTATTAGAGTTAATATACACAGACTGACTGCTTTCTAACTTGTTTATCCTGAAGTGTTGCTGATTGTCTAGTTACTACTCAGCAGGGCTTTTCCCCTCATGTCTATTCCAGTCTTTTTCCTCACATGGGCCTGCTTTAGGGGTAATTGTTTAAAACTGTTTGATTTGATTGGAGAAATTGCCTAAAAGGTTACCATAAGCTACAAATCTTTCATAGAATATTGTTTAAGTTGTTGTTGTAATAATCTTTGTATAATTAAAGCTGTGGTAGGATTTAGCACAAAACACATTTTTCCTAGCTGATGTGATTGTTCTCAAAGGTTTTAGTTTACTTTTGTTTGCTAATGTTAGTCCTTAAGTATTACATTGTATAATGAACTTTACTTTCTTCATGGGGTTCAGGAAAAACTTGATTCTAGAAAGAGGAACTTCAGTTTCTTTAGGAAGACTCTTATTTTCTGCTAGTTCCTTGAAGGAGTCAGGAAGTTAAAATTCATGCAGACCTTTTCAGAGAATGTGATGTGTATCACAAAATTTTTTTTTTTTACCATATGTTTGTCTTTATCTTTGCATTGCTGATCACTCCATTCAATTTCAGGCAAAGTAAAGGCAAGTGATGAATGTGCCCTAAACACAGCTTTGTCATATGGTAGCTAATGACCAGCTACAGCTTAATTTGAGACAAAGACTATTGCAGCTGAAGCTAGCTGTTGGATGTAGTATATTTACCAAATAGCTAGAGAATCATAAGAATTCCCCTTTGAGCAGGGGGAAATCAAAGCTTTTTTCCTGATCTTAGAGGTACACCCAACAGGAAAAATACATTTAAGTAATGAAATCTCAGCCTTTTGCAAGGCTTTATACCATGTGTAGTATAATGAGACCTTATTTCTGCTTCTGGCAGTTAGGAATTTTGTAGTTTGGTGATTTTTTTTTTTTTTTTCAAAAAGCAGCGGTGTGAACCTACGTATGTCAAAAGTCACTAGGAATTAAGTTACATTTTCTTCAGGTTGTTTATACTGATACTCCTTTACTTCTTCCACAATGTGTGGTTCAAATTAATAAATATTTACCCTTTGTTTTTTTGTAGGAACTGAGGGGAATGTGGAGCATGGGAACCAGTATCAGATTAAACTGATGTATGAGCACAATCTTCAGAGAACTGCTTGTAATATGACTTATGGCCCATTTGGTGGTGTAAAAGGTAAGCTCCTTTTATGTTCTTTATAATTAGTTATTTAACTGAATTTTGAAAGGCAGCATGATGTTGCTGTCTAGAGAAAAACATCTTTCTATGCCTGATGGTACTTTTTATCTGATGCATATTGAGAATAACTCAAGTTGAAATAAGCAAAGAATATTAAATGCAGAGTAGTTTTTTCCTCATGTTTTGAACTTGATATGAGTTTACAAGGGTAATATTGATTTTAAAAAATGTCACAAAATTCCTGGTTCTTCCCTTGTGAAGTACTTCAACATCTAAAAATGTTTTCTTCTGTACTTTAATTCTGTTTTACTTTTCTGTGCTTGCTTATCGTGGACAAGTTAAGAAGTTAACATCTTTTGCTGAACCTAAGGTATCAAGTGTCTTGAAAGATGTGTAATGCAGACTTCTAAAAAACTACTTAATCTTAGATTGGGAAAACAGAACAGTGGGCAAAAATATTTATGGTGTATTTGTAGATTTGAACAAGTTTAATATATCAGTATTTTTTTAACTTGTGAACTTGTTTTTGCATTCTGATGTTATGCAAAGCCAACTAAATGCTTCTACATCTCCTTTTCTTCAGAAGTAAAGATTGCCCCAAAATATTTGGGGGGTGGCAGTCATCAACAAAAGTAGTGTCATTCTAGTGGCAGAGTGATGTCACTTTCCAAGGCAAAAAGTCTCCTGCATCAACATGGCAAATGCATGCAGACAGTCCCTCAGTTCTGTGCCTGTGATAACCTTCTGGTAATAACGGTACAATGCCTTACCCTAAGCTCAGGCTTGTCCCTGCGCTTAAATTCAGATGACCAAAATCCTTACTGATTGAAGAGATTTTTCACCTACTGATTTCTTACATCTGCTTTGGGGAAAATTGTCAACTCATGTGGGTGATAAGGTATAGGGGCTATGAGTATCTTGAGGAGTGAAATGTATGTGGTATGGGCATGTTCCTGTTAAAAACAGAATACACAAAGACAATACAGGGGTTCCTAAATCTCAGAAGAGGGAATAATGTTCTCTGGCATTCTACAGTGGAGTTGGAGTAACAAATAGATAAGGGATAGTAAACTAAGTGTTGTGAGCACCTGGAATGGTTCAGAAAGAATAAAACAAATAAACATGTACCACCATGAAGAAATTATCTGGATTTTTGATATGCATGTTTGTTTACCATGGAGATCTAAGTAGCCACCAGCTGAATCTTGATGCCAGACCTGTTTCATAAGCTGTGGTGGATACAAGTAATCTGATGAAGGTGTCTTTGCAAACTAGAGAGACAGGGGGTAATGTTTACCCTAGAACCTACTCAGCAAGCCACACCCTTTTCAGCACCTAGGATGGTTAAAATGAAGGCCAGTCCTTACAAAACAGCAAGAGCAGCAGAAGGAACTCTGGTAAGCTTTGTAAACTCTTCTGAATTTTCTGTGTTAGCATGTTGTGCTAATTACCTTTTCCTTTTTTCTTCACCATGTTCCAGTTCACATATGTGTGTTTATTGCTGCTGGACAAAGAATGATCTCAAGAAATAAACAAAATAGACAGAGATTTATGTTATGTAATGAATAATACATGTTCATGTTGTAAGATCAAGATGCTTTCTGCTTAAGACCTAAACATAGGAAAATTATAGTTGATGTTCAAGTACTTGATAGGAGGCTAGTAAGGCATATGTTGAAGCATCACAGAAATTGGCCAAATGGACACTGGAGGAAGTTGGTTTTGGGAAATGAAGAAATATTCTTATTTTGGTAGATTTCCTGGACTAATGTTCTTTTTATGTGGCTTTCCTGGACTATCTGTTTAGATTTCTTATCAAGGACATGCTTTTAATCTTGCCCAAGCCTTTTGCAGTGAAACTATTTCAGGTTTTTAAGTACCATTTTTAATATCTTGTTCTGTCCTTGAGGCTTATGAAGGACAGTATTGTGGTTTTATTTCCATCTTGCAAGACCAGCCAGAGTGAACCAGAAAGGAGGTCTAGCAAGTGCTGTTAATTTTAGAAAACAAATGCCTGTCCTGATCTAGCCTCCCATGCTATCTGTGTACATCTGTGTTTGGCAGATGTTCTGTTGTGCCATTGAGAGTCTGTAAATAGATAAATAAACTTTTTTTTTTTTTTTTTACCATCAGCCTTCCACAGGCTTCTCTGGAATTCTTCTCAGGCATCTGCTGACTGGGTCTCTCGCCTTCAATAGAGGTTAATTCATAGTGGTGCTGTAAGCCTGCAGCAATGAGCTTGCTTTGCTAACAGTCTGCCTTCTGCATCACAGTCTGGAAGTAGAATAAGAAAATACAGGGAGAGGTTTCGCATTTATTGTTGACTGTTACTATTGTGACTAATATGTGCCTTACTGTATGTTTGAAACAATGAAAGAGGCCCTTCACAGTTCATGTTCGCAGAGCTCCTGAAGCAGACACAGGAGAATGGCAGTTGAACAGAGGGAGGAAAATGTGCATACAGGGAAAGCATGCTGTGGGAATGTTGGGGAGGAGGGTGAATGTCAGTCCCCCAGGAACAGGATTTTTCATCTAGTAAGCAAAGAATGCTGTAGGAGTTGACACAGAGAACTTGATCTATGAAGTTGCTCAGTCTTACTCAGATTTCTCTTGCTGAAAGTTATGTTTTTTTTCTTTTTATGGAGCCCTTGATCCTATACCTTCAGTGGTAAAGCAGTGTATTCTACTCTACCCATATGATTTAACACTGACAAAAGAAAAAAGAGTTTGCAGTCCTGAAGGGTATGGGACAGGTGAAAAGTAAAGTCAGGACCATAAACTTTAGGCAAGCAAACTTCCCACTCTTCAGAGAGTTAGTTGGACCGCTTGTGAAACTGCCCTTAGGGACAAGGAGTCGGAAAATGGCAGATCTTCAAGGATACCTTCCATAGACTGCTAGAGCTCAGGATCCCCAGGTGTGAGAAATTGGGAAAGGAAGGCAGGAGATGGACATGTCAGAGTTGAGAGCTGCTGGTCAAACTAAAGGGCAAGAAGGAAATGCACGGCCAGTGGAGACAGGGAGAGGTGACCTGGGAAGAATATAGGGATGCTGTCTGGTTGAGTAGGGGTGGAGTCAGAAAAGCCAAGGTACAGCTGGAGATGAACTTGTTGAGGGGTGCAAAAGCAACAAGAAGGGTTTCTTTCTTTCAGGTATGTTAACCAGAAAAGGAAGGTCAAAGGAAGTAACACTGGCAAACTGGTAAGAGTGGACAAATGGAAGGCTGAGGAACTTTTGCCTCAGTCTTCACTGGTAATCTGTCTTCTCACGTCTCTCAAGTGGTAGAGAGCAGAATGGGGACTGGGGGAACAAAGTCTCTCCCACTGCAAGGAAAGATTAATTTTATGACCACCCGAGGAACCTAAGTCTATGCAACCTGATTGAGAGGCATCCCAGAGTCCAGTGGAATTGCCTAATTTACTTACCAATCTACACTCCATGGTTCTTGAAAAGTCATGGCAGTAGGTGAAGTCCAGGGTTAATGGAGAAAGGGACACACTGAATGCATTTTAAAAGGGCTGGAAAGGAGCCCCCCAGGAAGTTGTGACCTCACCTTTGTGCCTGGAAACATCACGAAATAGAACTTCCTAGAAGGTGTGCTAAGGCACATAGAGATCAGGGATGTGACTCTAGACAACTAGCATGGCTTCACTAAGGGCAAATCCTGACAGATCAAATAGTGTCCTCTAGTAGTAGAATGCCATGAAGTGACTACATCAGTGGATAGGGTAAGGATTATGGATGTCATCTCTCTGGACTTCTGTAAAGCCTTTGACACACTCCCCCACAATATCTATCTCTTTAAATTGGGGAGAGATGTTTTTTGATGGTTTTGATGGGTGGGCTGTTCATTAGATGATGAATTGGTTGTATGGTTGCATCTGGAGAATCATAGAATCACATAAAATCCTGAGTTTGAAGGGACCCATCAGGATCATCCAGTCCAACTCATGACCCTGTGCAGGACACCCCAGGAATCACACCACCTGTTTCCTGAACTTGGACTTGGTGGTGTGACCACTTCTGTAGGGAGCCTGCTCAATTATTCTCTGTATGAAAAACTTTTTCTTGATACCCAACCTAAACCTTGCCTGACTCACCTTCTTGTCATTTCCTTAAGTCCTGTCACTGATCACAAGAGTGAAAGATCAGTACCTGCTCCTCTACTTCCCCTCAGGAGGATGTTGAAAACCACAATGATATCTCCTCTCATTTCCTCTGCTCTAGGCTGAACAAATCAAGTGACCTCTGTTGCTCCATATAAGGCTTCCTCTCCACACTGTTCACTGTCCTATAGAAGTATAGAATGACAAGTGGTGCTCCTTGGACATCTGTAGTAGGACCAGTGCTCTTTAATGTCTTCATCTAGGCAGTGGGATTGAGTGCACCCTCACCAAGTTTGCAGATGACACCAAGCTGTGTGGTGCGATTGACACACCTGAGAGATGGGATGCCATCCAGAGGCACCTGGACAAGCTTGAGAAGTGGGCCCATAGGAACCTGACAAAGTTCAGCAAATCCAAGTGCAAGGTGCTGCACCTATGTCTGGGCAATTCCAGACACAAATACTGATGGGAGATGAACTCATGAGAGTAGCCCTATGGAGAAGAACTTGAGTGTTCTCATGGCTAAAAAGCTGGATGTGAGGCAACTCACAGGCTTGAAGGCCTAGTGTGTCCTGATCTGCATCAAAAGCAGTGTGACCATCAGGGTGAGGGAGGTGATTGTTTCCCTTGTGAGACCCCACCTGAGTGCTGCTTGTAGGTCTGGAGTCCTCATCACAGGAAAGACATGGAACTGTTGGGGCAGGTCCAGAGGAGGGCCATGAAGATGATCAGAGAGCTGGGGCACGTCTCCTAAAAGACAGGCTGAGAGAGTTGGATTTGTTCAGCCTGGAGAAGCAGGGAGATCTCAATGTGGTCTTTAGGTACTTAAAGGGAGCCTAAAGGAAAGCTGAGGACAAATGTTTTATACTAAAAGAGGGACAATTTAGATTGGGTGTAAGGAGGACTTAAGGTCAGATTAGATGGGGTTCTGAGCAACCTGGTCAGATGTCAGAATTGAGACAGATGTTCTCATAACAGGAATGGATGAAGAAACAGCAAATTTAAACAAAATTTATTCTCATCATAAAAAGTTGAAACCTAAATTGAAGAAACTATTAAACCTCTGGAATAAAAACCCCAAAGACTGAGAAGCTGACCAATGGCTTGCATAGATTAACAGTGTGCATTTTTCTTAAAAATAGCGGAGTGTGAATTGTGGTTGTCACCACTAGATGGTCCTCTTACAACATTTACCGGTCAGCGTTTCCAAAGATGCATTTATTCTTGAACTGATTCTACAGGTGTATTTACTGCAACACTTAGTGAGGTATAGAAAGCACAAAAGCACTTTCTGAAAACCTCTATAGCTAAAAGTCTTTTATTGATTGAAATAAAATGTATTCTGTTGGTTGTAGAACTTTAGCAAAAAGCTGAAATGAAATTGACTCTTACTTTCAGCAGAGCTGTTAAAGGTCCAGGGGTGTGATGAATAACTATGAAATCCCTTGTAAGTTTTGCTAAAATTCTAAACAAAGGTAATGGAAATGTTTAAAAATAGTAAATGGAAAACACCTATAAAGATGAAATTATAGAAGTCAAGCACAGTGTAGGTAGTTCTGACTTAGAACTTTAAAATCTGTGGCAAAGGATTATAATGCAGATCTTTACATTTCTTTGGTGCTTTCGCTACACATTTGTTCCTTTCTGTCTCTAAACACTGGTGCTAAAATGAAAACAAGGAACTATCAAGAAGGGACATAGAAAGATCAGCTATTGATTTTATATTAAAAAACTCCAGTATTATTAGCCCAGACTTTCAAAAATTGAACTTAACATTAAGACACTGCCTTTGTTGCTTAGAATGCATGTCTCCTTTTCATTTTTCTGAACTCTTCCTCATGATCTTTGAGCTATAAGTTGAGTTTGTGCTTCAGTGCTCCAATTCTAGCATATGGGTCATTTTAGAAAGGATGATTCATGATAAAATCATGAGTCAGTAGTGCTGAACACTGGTTTTCAACCAAGTAAACTCTTAACCTAGCCACAAAATGTCACAGCCCTTAAGTAATGAACAGATTGTAAACTTCATGGTTCACTTCAGATATAAAACTTAAAGACCTTGAGGATACTCTACCTTAAGCTCTCATTTTTTTAAAAAAGGAAAATTAAGGTGAAAATGCATATATCTTTATGATTGATGTTGCACTCTTACTTATGATGAGGAGTCAACTTTACAAAAATTTTACTTTATATAAACCCATTCATCACATAAGTTTTATAAGGTCAGGTTGTGCTATTATGGCATCCTGCAATTACTCCACCAGAGACTGCTGTACTAAGAATTCAACTGTCGTTAGATGAAGTGATGTTTGCTGATAGTTTACACTAGCTTGGAAAGTATTTTCTGTTTTCACATCTGTAGTATGTTCTGAGTCTTTATGAGTCAAATACCAATGACCTGGTATTTGGCTCAAGCTCGTAGTTTAAGATGATGAGCTCATTAGAGAGGTTAAGTTTGGAGGCAGCCTGGGCTGTGGTGACCCCAGCCTGATTGTTTGTGATCTCAAGGAGCATGGTTTTGGCAAGAAGAGATGTCAGGACCCTCAGCTTTGGAAGAGTGAGCTTCCAGATGTCTAAAGGAGTTGGTGGATGAGATACTCTGAAAAACTGTCCTTGGGGACAAAGTAGCTGACCAGAGCTATCACTTTTCTTAGAGCACAAAGCTCTCCATTGCACTGTGTGAGAAATCAAGCAAGGTAGGGCAGACACTGGCATGAATGAGCAAGGATCTTGTTGTCAAACTGAGAAGTGAGAGAAAAATGCACAGCCAGTGGAAACAGAAGACAGGTTACCTGGGGAGAGTACAGGGATATCGTTCAGATGTGTATGGAGCACATAATCCTGGATGCAATATTAAGGCATGGCTTCACTAAGGGCAAGTCATATCTGACCAATCTTGTGGCTTTCTGTAATGGAGTTACTGCTCCAAATGGTTGACAAAGGACAATGAATGGATATCATCTACCTAGGCTTCTCTAAGGTGTTTGACATGGGCCCACATGGCATCCTTAACTCCAAACGAGAGATGTGATTTGCCGGATGGACTATTTGGTGGGTAAGGAATTGGCTGGATGGGTGCAGAAGGAGATTTGCAATCAGTGACTCTATGTCCAGGTGGAGGCTGGTGACAAGTGGTGTATCTCAGGGGACCTGTCTTGGGACCAGTGCTCTTCAACATCTTCATCAATGATGTAGACAATGGGATTGAGTGCACCTTCAGCAAGTTTTCATATAACACCAAGCTGTGTGGTGTGATTGACACACTTGAAGGATGGGATGCCATCCAGAGGCACCGGGACAAGCTTGGGAAGTGCACCCATGGGAACCTAACCAGGTTCAACAAGTCCAAGTGCTGCATCTGTGTCTGGGCAATCCCAGACATGAATTCAAACAGGGAGATGAATTAATTAAGAGCAGTCCTACAGAGAAGAACTTGAGTGTTCTCATGGCTAAAAAGCTGGATATGAGGCAACAGTTTGTACTCACAGCCTGGAAGGCCAAGCTTATGCTGGTCTGCATCAAAAGCAGTGTGACCATCAGGGTGAGGGAGGTGATTGTCTCCCTTGTGAGACCCCACCTGTGTGCTGCTTGCAGTTCTGGAGTTCTCATCACAGGAAAGACATGGACCTGTTAGGGCAGGTCCAGAGAAGGTCCACAAAAATAAGCAGAGGGATTGAACATGTCTTCTCCAAAGACAGGCTGAGTCAACTGGGATTTTTCAGCCTGGAGAAAAGGCTCTAGGGAGACCTTGTTGTGACCTTACAGTATTTAAAAGGGACTTACAGAGAAGAGGAAGTGTGATTCTTTACAAGGGCAGATAGCAATAGGACTAATGGAATGGTTTTATAATAAAAGAAGAGAGGTGTCCCATCCCTGGGATTTTTCAAGGCTAGGTTGGATGGGCCCCTGAGCAACCTGACCTAGTGGGTCCCTGCAATAAGTGGTGACATCACCAACTAGGCCAGGTTGCTCTGAGACCTGTCCAGCCTGATCCTGAATATTTCCAGAGATGGTGCATCTGCTACCTTAGTGTACAACCTCTTCCAGTGTTTTATCATCCTCCTTGTTGAAAAGTTCTTCCTTATGTCTAATCTAAATCAACTCTTTTTTGTTAAAACCCTTACCCTTTGTCCAATAACAACAAGCTCTTCTAAAAGTTTGTCCCTCTAAATAATTTAAAATGTTGTACTTGGCTGGTAAACCCTAAGTGATGGAAATTTTTTTTGCTGATTGAAAGCTTCTGATAAATAAGTTGCATTGATAAAGATAGGAATGGAGTGAAGCAAGTGAACTGGATATAGTGTTTTAGTTGAGAATTCCTCTTCTTTTTATCATGCAGTGTGCCTCCAGTTCAGTTTCTAAGGCATAAATCTGGTATTAATCTAGAAATAGTCAAGTTTTATTAAGCAATATTCAATATATTGTTTAGTCTTAATAAAGTTAAAACAATGTTAACTGGAAAACAATGAGAAGGGTTTTTTTCCTGGTAGTTAGGTAGTGATTGGATTTTGAGCCAGTATTGTTACATTTTGTGATTGATTGATATAATTTGGTAATAATTTTATATCATTCTTATGTTTTGTTTCTTATGGTTACACCAAAATCGTGTAGTTATTTTAATTAAATAATGATGGATCGGATCTATTCTACCTGTGCAGAATTTTGGTTAATCAATTTACCATAGTTGACATCAGTTGTATGAAGTAGTAGTAGTAAACTATCTTCATGTAAAACTATTAAAACTCATTATAGATGTGTAATCACACAGAGCTTAGTTGAGATAATTATCAGCTGTCTAAGAATCTCATGAATTTACATATTGGCACAGTAAAAGATTTGCAGGGAATGGGCATGCAGCAAAACTCATTTTTACTCAGTGCAAATAAATACATATTACTTCATAATTTATTTTTATTGTCTTTTCCTAACATGATGTTCACATAATTCATGCTGAAGTTACCTTAATTTTGTACCTACAACATATAGAATAAACTCTGACCTGTGCCTTGACTTTTTCATGTCCATATTGAAAGTATTTAGACATGGTATGTTTTTCTGCCTGTAGAGAAATCTGAGAAAGAAGACAGTAGTTTTGAAAATAACTCTTACTCCTACTTTACCATTTTCTGTTGGATAGGTTAGGACTTAGCCACTTTATAGAGTTACATTAAGTCCTTCTACATATTGAGAAACAGTCAAAGTACTTCTTGTGCCTGACTGTTCTTAAAAAGAGAGATTTACTGATATGGAACCTGCTTATAAGAAATGATGGTATTATGCTTTTTATAGTGAAAGAAAAGTGCCCTTATTTCTTCTTTGAAAAAGTTTGCAGATCAGGCCACAGTTTCATTTTTTGCCTTGTTCGCCTTGAGTCAGATGTGACTTATGTTTGAGGAAAGTATATGCAATAAATTTCTGCTGAAGTAGTGTAAAGAGTAGAGAAGGGCTTTAAAGTAAAAACAAAGCCACTGTTACTTGAAACTTAGGCAGCTTTGCAGATTATCACATAAATTTCCTGTGGTCAGTTGTGCATTAGACTGAATGCTGGGCAGGATAGTAGCTCATATATGAACAAACAACGGTGTGTAAGGAGTGAATACTGAAGTTCTCTGCTTTGAGGACTGGTGAATGAAGTGCAGGCTTCCTGAACTGCTCTCTGAAGTGCTTAGGAAGTGTGTGAATTATCACATGCTCTCGTAGTAGGATGCCCTTTTGCAGGTGAGGATTGAGTTCTGTGGTTGTTCTTCAGGGTGTAAGTAGTTAATTAAGATGGGTGTATAAACACTCTGAATACTTCCAGTTTTCTTTTTAATTTTCTTTTTCTTTCTTTCTTTTTTTTTTTAAAAAATTCCTTTTTTTCAATTTTAAAGATTTTTTCATCTTCTTCAGAACTAAAGAAACAGCATATTGATAGCTCACCAGTGGGGGACACAATCTATTGGGTTGTTCTTGAATAGAATACTAATTTTATTTAGTGACAGGCAGAAATCATAGTTTAATAACTTTGCTTTCCTAGCTGCTGAATTATTTTTGAATGGCATTTACTTACAGGTAATGGTTTTGCTCTACAAAAACACTGTTACTGCTTTGTGTGATTCCACACACATGCATTATCTAATAGTTAAGTAATATGTGAATTAACCATAGCTTGCTATAACTCTTCAAATGAGTTGATAAATGGTTTAGTATTGGGTTCCCCTAATAAGTACAGGCTTTAAAATTTACATTTTTGTCTGAAACCTTAATGCCTTAAGTCAGCTTCCAGAGTAGTTCAGATTTATTTGAAGTTGTTTTATGGAAACTCTACCAATAAAAGCAGATAATAAAACAATAGCAAAGGGAAGGAAAAAAGAAAATATAGCTTTGACATGAAAATGTTACAAGCAGAAAAGTGTGAAAATACCTTGAACCTATCTTTTTCTCAGTAAATGGCCTTGAATTCATTTTACTTTTATTATAGCACTGGCCTAGAGGCAAAGCATATTTGAGTGTTACAACAAAGAGGGTGCTATATGGAGGAATTTTTTTAATAATGAAATACAACATATGCATAAACCATGCAACCTTGTAACAGGAAACTTTGTGAGGGGGGTAGACTGTGTTTAACTTTTCTACAATTCTGCAAGAATAAATTTTATTAGGTGTTAGTCAGAAAAAAAATTATCAGCTGAGTTTTATGCTGTAAGGTGAAATTATTCTTATGACTATGTTTAAATAGTGGAGCAGTATAAACTCAGACTTTGATTTATTGGCTAATTCTGTTACGGAGTAGAATATTTAATGGTTGCCTTCCTGTTAAATTGCTTCTGCATAAGGGCAGATTTTTGGAAAGGTTTGGGCTTTGAAAATTTTTTTCACTGAATAGATCTGCTGATGGTTACTTCTAAATGGTTTCGTTGCTCAGCTTTGGAAAACTTAGTGACTGGTTTGTTTGTTGGTTTTCTATTAATATTTGAGTTAAAACCTCTTCTCTAAATTGAACAAGTGAATGGAAAAATAATCAAGGAAAATGAATCTGTTCTCTGAATCTCTTACCATCTGTTTACTTCTACGTTCTTCATTTCTTCTTAACAGTAATGATTGTAGCCTAATGATCGCAGTCTAACTGAAATAAAAATTCTCATTGCCTTCAGTAGGCCAGAACTTTGTCTCAATTATGAATTCCTAGATAAGTCTCTTAATCAGCAATTTGTTTAAAAAAAGAACTATAAGTGAAGTAAGATCAATTGCAGAAGTACATAACTTTGGGAGCAGTTGTATATTTAAGTGATAGGCTTGTTTTTCAAAACTTTGGTAAATTCTATATGACACTTTTTCTAATTTCCCTTGTTGAAGTATGGTACCCAAAAGTGTGCAGTCACTGTGCACTGCTAGTATAAAATGTTTTGTATCTTACATGTGGGGTTACAACTCCTGCAGTGCTCCTGCCAAGAGTCAGTGAAGTCCAAGGTAGGACAATAATGACCTCATATGTTTTTAATAGCACATGTATATTAACTATGACCCAATCAGTCTTTTGTCTTTTTGATGACATATTGTTGACTCGTTTTAATTCATCATCCTATTCTAATCTCCAGACTCTTTTTCTTAGTGCTATTGCCTACCATTCTCTGGTTTCCTGTGAGTCGATTGTCTGAGATCATATCAGATGTTTTATTTCAGTTTAGAGATGCTGTCTCTAAAGTTTAGAAATGAAGTATATATTATTAACCTGTCTAATAAATAATTTGGCATGATGGATTTTCTGTTACTTCAAATGTATGTACAGCTTTATTATTTACATATATACTTTCTTATTTAATTGTTCCAGCATTCCATGTGAATGCATTTGTCTATAAGATTTGTTTGCTGCCCCTTAGTTTTTCCTCCAAAAGAATGCAGTTTTAGTTTTTAATTATTTAGTCTATTTTGTCTTCTCAAAGAGTCTTTCAGAAGTGTGTGTATATAGCTTTTATTTATTTTTCCAGTGGTCATCAGTGATTACTCCATTACAAAAGAAGTCTCCACCCTATAGGAGTTTGTTTGAAGAGTCACGAAACCCTTGTTAGTTGCTTTTCCTAGAGAGTTGAAATGTAACTTGTACAAGCTATAATGCTTTATACTAATTTTATTTGGGGTTGTTATGTTTGATGTAAGTAACTTCTATTAAAAAATCACTCTACTACATCATTGTGGTAGCTTAGTCCCTAAGCTGCTCACTCACTTTCTCCCAATTCACCCTGGTGGAATGGGGAAAAGAATGAGAAAAAGGTCAAACCTGTGTGTTGAGACAGGAACAGTTTAAATTTTTTGTTGAAGTATGATAATATTAAAAAAAAGAAGAGAAAAACCCAAGAAAAACAAATAATGCACAGTACAGTTGCTCACCACCCACTGACTGATGCCCAGCCTGGCCTCCATCAGTGATCAGCCCCTTTACAACTGATCATTTAAAACAGCCCCAACTCCTCATTTGAGTGTTCTCAGTGTGTTTCCAACAGTCTTAAAATACAGGATAACAAATTGTTCCTGCTTGTTAAACCTGTGATGTATTTTCTGAGATTGCCAAGAAGGAAACTAATAGGATGGTGATTTTTTTGATAGAGATGTAATTCACTGACTCATTTGACCACAAAGTTAAGAGTTAAGCTTTTCTGTATGTTGGTTACTAGCCTAGGATATATGTAGACAAATGACTTGAATGTGAAAAGTGGCTGTGTTGTCTTGGTGTTTTTTAGCAAATCAAGTCAAGCTGTTTCTTTCTAATTTTTAGGGTATATTTGAAACTTCTTGAAGATATTGGATTTTCATCTAATACTCTGTAGAGTAAACCCTCACATTTGTGTTGTAAGCTTCTGACCATCTGGCTTTGTTACAAATATTCTCAATGAGTTCTTTGGCTGTGACTGCAGTTATTCTGGAGATTATTCTTCACCACATATCTTTAACAATTCTTTAGCTCAAAAAATTAGTAAAAAATCATGCAGAAGGAATAAAGTTGGAAAGTACCCCTGAAGGTCATCTAGTCCACAAACCCTGCTTGTCCCTAGAGCATGTTGCTTGGGGTTGTTTCCAGGTGCCTTTTGAATATTTCCAGAGAAGGAGACTCCACAATCTGCCTGGGCAGATTGGTCCAATGCTCAGCTGCAGCCTCACAGTAAAGAAGATTTTCCCTTGTGTTCAGGTGGAACTTCCTGTGTACATCAGTTTCTGCCCATTGCCACTCATCCTATTGCTTGGCACCACTGGGAAGAGTCTCTGTCCAGCCTCTTGACACCCTCTTGCTTCAGATACTTACTTATGTACCTTGATGAGGGCTCCTCTCAGTCATCTTCCTGAAGCTAAAGAGGCTCAGCTCCCTCAGCCTATCCTCATAGGAGGGATGACCTTATCCCTTAATCATCCTTGTTGCTCTCCCCTGGACCTGCTGCAGGAGCTCCATAATGCTCTTATACTCGAGATCCCAGAACTGGACACAGCACTCCAGAGGTGGCCTCACCAGGGCTGAGTAGAGGGGCAGGAACGCCTCCCTCAGCCTGCTGGCAATGCTCTTCCTAATGCATCCCAGGATAATATTGGCATTTTTGGCTACATGGGCACACTGCTGGCTCATCTTGATGTTTCCCCCAGGTCCTTCTCCACAGAACTGCTCAGACCAGCTGTCTTGGACTCCTTGTCCCTCTAGGGCATGTTCTCTTGGGATTCTTCAAGAAGGTCTGTGAAGAGGCCAAAGTTAGCTCTCCTGAAGTCCAGGGTTGTGATCCTACTCACTGACCTGCTTCTTCCTCACAGGATACTGATGATCTCATGGACACTGTAGCCAGTGCTGCCCCCAACCTTCACATCTCTAACCATATATTCTGTGTTTTTAAAGGTGCAGCAGCACACCTTTCCTAGTTGGCTCCTTCACTACTAGCGCCAGAAAGTTACCGTCAGTGCTTTCCAAGAACCTCTTGGGTTGTTTATGCTTCACTATGTGGTTCTTTCAGCAGATGTCCAGGTGGTTGAAGTCCTCCATGAGAACCAGGGCCTGTGACTGTGAGGCTACTTCCAGCTGTCTGTATAAGACCTGATCTGCTTCCTCCTCCCCCTCAGGCAGCCTGTAGCAATCACCCACAACAGTGCCACCCTAAATGGTTTGTCCTTTACTCCTAACCCATAAGCTCTTGACTCACTCATCATCCTCCCTGAGATAGAGATTCATACATCAAAGAGCTTTGGGAAGTGCTTAGCAGTCATGAAGCTTCTCAGTCTAAGGAGACTATAAAAGGAGAAGTAGGAGAAAAGAGGGATCATGTAGTTCTGTTTCATTGTAAGTTTTTGGGTCTGTTTAAAATGGAATTTTAAAGTTGATAGATTTATTTTATGACGGTGACTTAAGAGCTTACTGGTAACTTTTGAAAGTACCTAAAATATTGAAAAATGGGGCATGTATTCAGCTTCCCCTTAACTTATGAAAGATCTGCTGTTGATTTATGATTCACTAAAACATCCATGTGCCTCAACTATTCAGTCAAATGTTATTGATTTCAAAGGGCAACTGGTGACAGTACTTGTTTGTGGGAGATCTGCTAGTTCAGTAAGATGTTCTATAATATTTATATAATGTATGATAGATGTATAACTTCAGATGAGAGCCCATTCACAGACTGGAATTTCTCTTACTTGCTTTAGAAAAAGTGTGTGCCAGTGTCGTAATGCCTGTATGAATGCAAGGCTCTTAGAAGACTTCTGCAGCTGCTAGGGCCTGAAAAGTAGTTACTGAACAAGTTACGGCATCAAACAGAATTCAAGAAGAAGAATTTTACCATCTCTTCATGAATCGTTATTGTTCAGTCTACGTCCACACATACAGCCATTTTTTCAAGACCTTGTCTGTTTATGTTATCTATAATTAATCTTCTGCATTAAAAAAGAGAATAACTTTGAGTGACACTGCTTTCACAGCTGCCTGAACATTTTTACTGAGAGTATTTCATGCTCTAGGTGGAAACATCCACTTTTAATTGTAGAAAAAACTATTCACCTATTATGGAAGTTGTAATAATAAACAAATTTTTGTACTATCATCTGTTTAGGGGAAGAGACTTTACCTGTTATGTGTACACAATGCCAAATACTATGTTTCTTCCAGCAGGAATTTTGGTATGTTGGATGTTGCAGCTATGATACTTTGAGATCTTTATACTGCATGCTGGTCTATCCTATTCCTTTGAACCTTAGTGTTTTTCCTAAGGGTCCTTCTACCACCTCAGGTTAACATGAGATTTGAAGGCATCATTCCCAAGTCTCATAATTTAACTATGTCATCTTCTTTGGTAAGACTTGAATCAAGAACAAAGGAATATATCACAAGTCTCTAAGGGATTAATTGTGTGACTGAGGGCTGACTGGCCTTTGAAGATATTTCAGTAGTTCAAGATTCTCTTTCCATCTGAAATTCTCCTTATGTTTTATGGCAGGCAGAAATCTACAAGAGGTTAGAATACAGAAGGATGTGTGAGAGAAGCAAGGACATTTTTTTTTCTTGTGGTAGCTCTGGCTCCATGCTTTACTATAACTTGACCAGAGAGTGCTGCTACACAGAGAGCATCCATTGTGTTGGGACTTATGAATATGTTTTGCTGCAGTGCTTTAATATCCAGAATGGTTTAGGAAATAATAAAGCTAACATCAGTAGAATAAGGACTTCGTGTTTTCCTTAAACACTTAGTTTTTCCTAAATTTCTTCTCTTCCTATCCACTACTGTCTTTTTATTTCCTTCCCATTGGAGTGATTTTTCAATTCCAGCTGAAAAGCACCCAATCAGTGTCAGCTGGAATGTGTGTGCACTTTGTGCATTGTTCGAGATGGGTACTTGCATTAGCACTGGGTGATGCAGGGCAGTTTCTCTCTCTGCTTGTGTTCAGGGCAATGGCAGTCAGATCCTCTGGCCTAGGATGAATGGCCACAGCTGAAGCCCTGAACTTTGATCCTTTCTGTAGTTATGCAAGGAACAGCCACCAGACCACCAAGCTAGTAAATTCAGAGTTCTTTCTGAATGTACACTGACACATGCTTCCTGCACTGGGTTAGGGAAGTAATGTAAGACTTGCCTTTTACTAGGCATACATTGTTTGAAGAACTGCTCAAATTATTTTCAAATGGATTTTCCATTCATCAGACCTGATTCCTGAAGTTCTTTTCTCACTGTTGCCCCAGATCTGCTTTGCTAAAGGAGATACACTCAACTGCAAGTAGAATTTTCCAAAATGGGTTTGAACTGTGAGAAATTTCAAGGGCGAATTTCAATAATGAAGGAAAAGGAAAACATGCTTGCTTGTTTCAAGTCGGGACAGGAACATGTCTTCCTGTGTGTGGGAATATGGTTAATGTGCATCTTATATTTATGTGTGACTTCACTGGTCACTTTATCATATTAGAAAAGTATTTCCCATTATTCATTAGAGGGCTCTTAGGCTCCTGAGTGTGTTGTAAATGCCAGTTCATCTTTTAATTTTATTTCATTGATGCTTCCTTCCGCACAAAGCTTTCTTAGTGAGGCATGTGATTACCATTGAAGACAGTTAAAAGTGATCTCTGCTGACATCTTCCTAAACTCTGTAATTTTGTGAAGTTTTTTCTGATTTCCAATTTATCCCACTGCAGTTTTCATTGCCTGATTTCACATGGTGCTCAGGCCCTATGATTACATAATGTACATTTTATGGAAATGATTTGGTGCCAGAGGGGAAGCTCAGAGTACAGGAAATCATTAACATGCAAAGAAACCTGAGCTCCAAAATATCTTTAATTCAAAGCTTATTTCAAAGGACTACCACCTGCCTCTCATTTTGTTTTTTAGGTCTAAAAATACATTGTGGGTTAAAAGTGTGATGTAAATATATTAATATCCTGCTAGGATAACAAAACTACAAAACAACAGTAGCTAGACTTGTGCTTAAAAGTAGCAGTTCTGGTGAAGGGACATTCCTCTTGAGATACAAGCTGCTGAAACTATGTAGAGTACACTAAGTGATTCCATCTGATATGCAGAAAACACTGTGGTTTATATTTTCACTTTATAAATGTGTCACTGGCAAGGCCAACTGGCTGCAATAAGCTTTTTTGAAATGGACATTTCTGGTTGAGTGTTTGGAGGACTGCATTTCTCAAAGTGAGATGTAAAAACTCCATTCACTAGACACACATTAAAAACAAATGGCTGAAGGAAATAAGTTGACATATAAAAAGTGGGGAAATAAGAGCCCATAAACAATTTAATTTTCTTTAATTATGCTTTACATGTAATAGTTTGGATAACTGGAGTTTGATTCACTAGTACAAGCTTGGTAAAATCCAAATTTGAAAATTAGTGAGTAGGAACAACACAAATAAGGTGAACAAGGTGGTGGGTATATTAAAAAGTGTTGCTGTACTTTTAAAAGCCAAAAGAGTTTCAGTCTCGTGCCTCTGTTTCTTTGGACAGTACAGTTCAGTATTGCAATGTGCTTGCAGATCATTGGAGCATGCTAAAGAACTTGTAATATTATATCATGTCATATTCAATTGTGTCACTATTGTTAAAACGGGAGAGATTTTAACAATGGTATTTGTATATGATTGGGGATTATGCATGCTAAAGATGAGTGCTTCTGTGTTTGGCATGACATGTGACTTCATGTATATTGCAGGTAGTGCTGCAGTGTTTCTCTTCATCACTTTTATGATGTTACGGAATTGGTAAGAATAAGATTGATATTTGTAATATAGAGAGGAACAGAAGCTGTTACTATTTGTTACTTAAGCAGTAACCTCAGCGTTTGTAATGACTTTTTTCTATGATTTGAGTTGTGATATGTCAACTAGATTATCACTTTGAGTCAATTGTTTTTAGTTTTCATCAGAAGAGTAGAAATTAACAACTTAGTTGTATATTTTAGACAAGCTTAAACACTAAAGATTGCTGTCAGCAGTTGTCTATGAGACAGTTTTCGCACTACTATCAGTATAACCAGGAGTACCTGAAATTTAATTCTATTACAAAATATATAAGATGTCTGTCGTAGTAAGGGCATTCATTTTGCAGTTAAATGTCTTTTGCTTTTGATCTATATCAAACAATGTTGAGGACTTTTCAAAATGTAGTAGCAACATGGTAAAAATTTAAACATACATAGCATTGTTATTTTTTTCTGTGACTTAAATAGTTTTATTTACAGTTTTAATTTTCATACTTTTTCCCCCCCTCGACTTTATATCTTTCTGTGTAAGAAAAGATGAAAATGAAGAAGCCTTAAAAAACCCCAAAGTACAGCTGTGTTCTGGTACTGTGCCCTTTAAAATTAACATTTCAAGCTGCTACCTGTAATCAATTTGTCTTGAGGTTACAGGTGCCAGGAGTTCCCCTGAAGTTAGATGTTGAAAGTTCAAGTTCAGGAAATAGGGCTGTCAGCTGCAGATTTCCTCTGAAGCACGCTACTGATGGTAGGAGAATTCATAGGAGACTTTGGAAGAGGATTTGAAGATTCTCTGTACCCAGACTTACAGGGTTACATTCTTGATAGAGGTGTAAAATAGAAGTGGAACCAAACGGTTACTGCTATAAAGTGATCGTGAGAGGGTTTGCAGTGTGCCTGATGCTGAATGTGAACATATGTGATTTTGAGGTAACAGGATGGCTGTGGTCACACAGATACCTGGATTATGAAGCAGTGTTTTCTTGCACATCAAATAAAAATACCACTAGCTTTTTTTGTAGTAGCCAGTAACTATACTTCAGAATAACCATATCTGAGAGAGTGTGGTGGCAACCAGTGGGCTAGCACCTTTTACTAGATATCAGTGTTTGTACTAGTTTCTAAGGGAACTTTTACTGATTAATCATTATTTTATACAGCTGGCTCACTCATACTCTTTCTGGACTGCATCAGCAGTGTGACAATAATGTCAGCAGCTGTTGGGAAGTGGAAGCTGGGTATCATTAACGTTGGTAGCATACCAGTACAAAACTTCTCAATTTCTCCTGCTGATTCCTAGTCTTTTCTGATCAGGGGCATGTGACAGCACTAAATCCTGTAAAATTTTACAGCTTAGAGGAACAGAAACCTGCTGTAGATGCCTTGGAGTAGTTCAGAAATACAAGATAGAATGGCTTCTTTGAATGTCTGATTTGAATGATTCTTCTCTTGACATCTAGTCCAATCCTACTTCCTGAGCAGGTTTGGCTAGAAGTTGCTCAGGATTGTGTTCTGTTGTCTTTTCTGAATGTCTATGGGAGAAGATTTAGCAACCTTTCTGGAAAATGGGCTGTGGTGTTTGATGACCTTCAGAGTAAGAAACCAAAACAACAACTACAACAAAACCTGACAAAAATCCTCTAACCTATGTTCAGATAGAATTTCATGTGATACAGCTTGTTACTGTTTACTTTAGTCCTGTAAGTGGATGTCGCAGAAGAGTCTGTCTTGCTCTTGTCTTTTCACTAGAGATTGAAGGATTCAACTTTGCCTCAGCCAAATGAACAACATGAATTCCACTTTCAAATGTCCTTTTTATCGCATGGTTGTTATTTGCAACAGGGTTTATGATACATGGTATGAATTATATGCAGAATCTGGAAAAAAAGGGTGGTAGGTCTTAATTTTTAGAAAATGGGAAAATCTGCAAAAGAGATGAAGGAGGAGGGAAAGACCCTGCTGCTTTATCTTCTTTTTTCCCCCCCTGTGTTTCCACCCTAAGCTTAATTTTTATTGTGTCTTTCAACCACAAGGACAAGTAATGCGACATACTTTCTGGCCTTTTACACTGCTATTTATTTTTAAGTAGTTAAAGTTTCTAAGAAGAATCACAGTGGAGATGAACAATGTTTTGCACTGTACATTTGTTGCTTTTCAGATATTGACTATTTCTTTGACTTCTGTTACCTTTATGGAACTGTAAGAATGAAGGTTTAGTCTATTTTTATTTTGCTTCACCTTCCTATGTTAGAAAATTTATTCAAGGATTGATGGTGGAACTGGGTGAACAGACAATTTATTTGGGTCATTCATGCATACAGAATCATTCCTGAGACAAAATAGAGTATTTTAATTGAGGTGAATAGACATTTTGAATTATATTTGAATAGACAATAGACATTTGAATATTTCATGTAGTGTTTGCAAGATAAGAGCTTATCTATGAATTCAAGAGAATGCATCTATCAGCTTCAGAAAGTGTTAGTCTTAATGGTATAACTCTCTTTGAATGTCTAAAAAATATTTTTGTACTAATTGCTACCCTTGCATATGAAATGCAAACTGCATAATCAGCTTCTGATCTCAGAAATCTTCCCAATGAGACTTCGAATTTAGATTGGTGTACTTGAGGCATGACAAACCATGTCTTATGTCCTGTCTTATGGCTGCTGAATAAGGCATGAGGCTTGAAGTAATTTACTTGAAGCTGAATTTCTTTTTATTTGATATTTGCTGGTAATACAGAGTTGGATTTTGTTTGTTTTTTCTTTCCTTGAAGACAGAAAATGTGAATGTAAAACATGGAAGACAATACAATTGTATTATTTTCACAACAATTCATATTTGTAAGACTTTCTGTTATGTTGCTTAAGTAGACTTGAAAGAATAGGATTGATTATTTTAAACCACAGCTGTTATGACTACTTGTAAGGTATGGAACCAGAATAATTTGGTGTTTTGGGAATATTGAAACATTTCTTTAAACTGAAATTGTAATAGTTGTATCCTTAGGAATTTTGTTTTGAAATAAAATATCTTGCTGCTTTCTTTTTTTAATGTATACTGAATGTTATTCCCCCCACAGTCTAGTTTGTTTATTTTAGAAAGTAAGCTTTTATCGAGCTTGGAATATTTAGTGTTTTTCCTCATAGTAAACAGTCACATAAATGAAAATTTACTTTTGTTAGGATTGCTTAAAACTGCACAAATAACATTGCTTTGTTTCCTTTGTATTTCTTTCTGTTGCTTCCCTTAGGTCGAGATTTGATCTGCATACAGTCCATGGATGGGATGCTGATGTTGTTTGAACAAGAAAGTTACGCTTTTGGCCGGTTTTTACCTGGTTTTCTTCTGCCTGGTCCCTTGGCTTACAGCTCTCGCACAGACTCTTTCATTACAGTGTCTTCTTGTCAGCAGGTTGAGAGTTACAAGTATGTGTTTATGTTCAGTAATTATGGTATACTTCAGTGGTATCATTTACTAGGTAAACACATTGAAAGTAATCTTGTTTAATTTTTAATGCCTTTACTGGAGTATCCAAAAGCAAGTAGTTGCAGGAAAGATGTTATATGTTGATGAGTGATTACTGTCTCAGTAGAGTCATAGAAGAAAGTGTGCTGTGAGTCCTGAGGACTTTATGGTCCTATTTTATTTCTATAAAGGTAGTAAGTCTACTAGTTTATCAAGGCTCTGTTGCTCCCAAGTGCCAGTTTTTTTCCTTGCTTCAGTTCAGTCTAGTCTGTGCTTTCAGTGTCGGAACATGTATGAAACTGTTGTGAGCTATTTTGGTTTGTGACCATATTAAGTTTATGGGTTCAACATTTAGAAAAATAGAACAATATGGAAAGTAAAGACTGTGCAAGACACTTCCACTTTCTCCAAGCACAGGGACTATGTAGAATAAGGCCAACCAGACACAAATCTCATAAAGAATAAGAAAGAGAATGTGAAAGATTTTGAAAGATAAGGGGGCATTTGTGTTTACTGTGGAGGAGCAGCTTGAATCCATGGGGCTCTCTGATGCAGCCACCATGTTGAGAGTTTATCAAGTATCCATCTGTTTAGAATCAGATTGAGCAGTGGGACATTGTGGTGGATGTCTGCTCTGAAGCCTTTCTTAAAGAAGTATTTCTCTGTTGCAGACCCTTGTTCTCATTGAGAACTAATGTTAGGGTTATTGAATCTCTATCCCTAGTGAAGTGGGGTGTGGTGGTGTTTGGGGTGGAGCCCCAAACCTGTGATGACAATAATCCACACTCCCTAAAATGGATTAAAAAGTGGCAGAGCTGTCAGGCTTACTGAACAGGAGTTGTTCACAGTTCTAACCAGCAGCCAAAGATGAGTGATGATGATACTGGAGCCAGTATTTCTTTAATATCTTTATCTTGGATAGGACAGAATGCATGTCTTAAAAGTCAAGGACAATGTCAAATTTTTGGAAGTGGCTAATAAAAAAAGGTTCGATAGGGCTGCCATTCGGAGGAATCTGATGAGGCTGAGGGAATGGGCAAATACCTTAAGGATTTTTTCCGGAGGTAATCATATATAGTAAAGAAAATAAGAATGCTCCTTTTTATAAATAGTGCCATGGGAATCTAATCCAGGGTGTGTTAGTTTAACATGATGCTTTGTCACACTACCCTGTTCTGTCACTTGTAGTTCTCAAGCATTATTCTTTCTGTTTTGCTGCTTAAGATTAATCAGATTATAGATATAATGTATTGTTTTCTTAAAACTGGACAAGATATGTGTTGCAAGTAAAAGTAATTGAATAGAAAATTTGTAATTTTCCTAAGAATTTAGAATTAAAATTCTAATACAATATTATAATAAAATTATAATACATGTAAATAAAATATATAATCTATTAATGCTATAAAGGTATGAAGAAACATTTTTCCTTTAAAATGAACATCTCATACGTTTAAATTATGTTCAAATTCTTGACATTTGCAAAAAATGTGACTACAATTATTCATCAGTCTGTTACTAATTCAAAAGTGTGCCATCCTTACTGTAGGGATGTAGTTTTAAAGGAATTTTTTATTTGGTTATGGGTCTTTAGTGTCAAATGTTAAGACACTAATGGAACTAATCTCTAGTGTGTGTCTGAAATATTAGGACATTAGAACAGAGTTAAGTAATGCTTTTAAAGTGAAGGAAACAGATATGCTAAGGAGAGAAGAGGTTATATCTACAGTATTGAATAAAAAATATTACAATTCTATCTAGTGTTTTTAGCAGAATAAGTTGCCAAACGTCAAATTATCCATCTTCTTATAGCTCTTACAGACCAATGGCTTCATTTGAAAGCGTTTTTTACTGTGTTGATCCTGAATTCTTTCAAGATATGAAAGCAAAATGCTTCTTATATCTAGATGTGATAGCTGAATTGAAAGTGGCTTGGGTTTTTTCCAATCTGTGGCTTGAGTTTTTTATTCTGAAAGACTACATGCAGGTACAGCAATATCAGAATGTATTGCTGTTTGATATGAGCTTGATTTGAAACCTCAGTATTACATCTCTGAATAGCTAATAAAATGTTAAGGTGCTTTCCAAGACTATCAATAAAATATGGTGAAGAGAAAATTTTGTTTGGTCAGAATCCTTCTGACTCCCTTCCAACTCAGCTTATTCAGTGATTCTGTGAATCTACAACTTCTCTTACAATACAGAGGACAGTTAAAGACATCCTAGTTGTACTAAAAGCAGCTCTCTCAGTATTATTAACTAGGTCATAGCATTCACCTTAAACAATTAGATTTCTTACTCCAAGTACATAGTTTACTTTTGTAAGTAAAACAATTATAGAAACTAAAATCTTTCAGTAGCAAGCAGAGAATCACTATATTGGGGTTGGAAGGGACTGTGGAGATCATCTAGTGCAAGCCCTTGCCAAGACAGAGTCACCTTGAGCAGGTGACACAGGAATATCCAGGTAGGCTGTGACTGTCTCCAGGGAGGGAGACTCCATGACTCCCCAGTCAGCTTGTTCCACTGCTCTGCCTCCCTCAATGTAAAGGAACCTTTTCCTCATGTTGAGATGGAACTTCTTGTGGTTTAATGTATGGCCATTATGCCTTGTCCTTTTGCTGCACCACAATACATGCATGAAATGTGAGGAATATTGTTGTCATCATTTCAAGTCTTCAACTTTGACAATGAAGAAAAATACGTACTGCTATTTTAGATTGAATTGGAAGATTCAGAATTGTGTTGGTTTAAGCTTAGGAGCTGATGGAACTCCACAACTTCAAGAATTAAATGCTGTCTTTTTGGATAAGTTTAGGTTGGGTCTTATTCTATTGTTTATTTCACTTATGTAGAAACCTTCAGTATTCCACAGATCATCTATGTGCATACACAGGAAATGGGGTAGATCAGTGAGTTACGATACCAGCACAAATTCAGGAAACAGTTACAGAATAATTAATAAGGACACAGTTTGAACACGGAGGATTGCATAGGTGTAAAGAGGACAGATCGATGTGCAGAGCTTTTATGGCAGTTGATATTGTTTGTTCAGATGTTTTCATTGCCATTTTTTCTTTAGTGTGGTTTGTTGGCAGTTAATAAAACTGCCACAAACCTTCCAACTTTTGCTAAATGTGCCACCTACTGCTTCCAGTTTACTGCAGTCTCTTAGATTGGAGTCACTAAGTTTGTTTAATGGAGACGCTTGCAAGTTTCACTGTTAGACAGAGCAGATTGTAGTTCTGAGTGGTTTAGGAAGTTTTTAAAAAGCTTAATAAGAGCAAAAAACCTAATTTTTCGTTAGAATTCCAATTTCACAATTTTATAATTTATTTCTTCTATCTTTATGGTCCGTACATCTGTCTACTAATACTTAGACTGTTGAATTTATTGTAACTCCACATAAAATCTGAATAGAAATGCTTGTTTTAAGCTCTGCCTTTACACTTAGCTGCTATCCTACACTGATACTAATCTTAACATCTTTGCTGTTGGTAGACATGTTGCAGTAGGCTTTCTAACCATCCTTTTAGACTGTGATTTTACTGTGTATATATACTTATGATAATTATTATTAATTTTTTACTTAATGCAGAGGCATTAACTACAAATGATTAAATATTTTTAAAAATATTTTTAAACTGCCTATAACAGATACCAAGTGCTGGCATTTGCGACAGATGCTGATGAAAGACAAGACACAGAGCAGCGAAAACTCAATTCTGGAAAAAGACTTGCGGTAAACCCCATTTATTTTACATACCCTGTATGAGCACTGCACACATATTGAAGTGACTGATGCTAAGTAACGAATGGAAACATTGTCTGCTGACAAAGGATCTGATCCAAAGGATCGGATCCAAGTGCTGCTAAAGGCAATGGAAAGACTCCAGTAGACTTCTATTGAGGTTTCTTGGGGCCTCAGTTGTTTAAGGCTGGGCCTTAAAACTTGCTGTTGCTCTAATGAGAAAAGAAAAACAACTAAGGTGGAAATAACTACTTCCAAGGCAATCTTTATAATACAGACCCTACACTGTAGTAAGATAGATAAATAATTACACCTGAATTATTGTTCATGTTTTTAAATGAAGTCTGATATGACTTTGTAATGTAGAAAATTAATCTCATTCTCCTTGTGGAATCATTTGTACTCAGGGGAAAATTCACAGTGAAATGTTTCCATAAATAGTGTCCTGAACTCTTTTTTGTCAAAAACGTGTGGATTCAATACTCTTCTGGAAGTCCCTGTCACTAACTTGTTTAATATTTGAGCTGCCTCCTCTTAAGAGGAGGAGAATTTAATTCTCTGTGGTCCTGCAGTGGAAGTTGCTTGTCTGATAAATATACTGCATATATAAAATGCTGGATTCATTGTATTTCAGGTACAATAGTAAAATATTGGGAGAGCATCTTCCTTCCACTGCTTAATTGTAGAATTTTTCAAATACATGTAGGCTGAATCCTACATATAGAAGTAGGAGAAAGCAATTTATGAATAAAAAACCTGGAGACTTCATCAGATACACTGCAAATGAAACAGGGTTTTTTTTAATCTAAAATGTGAAGTATGCATAGAAACAAACATAATAAGCTGTAACTTTTAAGATGACACTTCCAGTTTCATATATTAGATATGCCGGGATATTTACTAACACATTCTACGCTCTTTAAGCAAAATGATTGATGCTGTTCATATAGGAAGTGCTGACAGTTGAACTTTGGTATATTTTGCTTCAAAATTCTAAATTTCAGTTTAATCAGCTTGGCAGAACTCAAAAGCATTTTTTGCATGTGTGTTTAGCTGAAATTTCTCAGAGGAGCTGAAGAAACAAACCAATGAAATGTGTCAATAAGCAGTAGTATTGTTTAAAAACAGGTGAGGCAGGATTTCTAAGTTATTGTTTATTATATCAATGTATGTAGTTGGAGAAGTAAACAAACTATGACATACATGAAAATTCTCCAGGTTAAAGGGTGTACCTCAGTGACTGCAAGCATAAATATTGGCTTGCACACCTAAAACGTTTGTCTAGTTTTCCATTTATGTATATTGGTAGACTAAATTGTCACCTTTTGCTCTCTATCCTTGTCCTTAATAATCAAGGACAGGTATAGAGGCAGATGAAAATCATTCTAAATATCTATTCTTGGATTCATTAGTTAAAGTACAAAGCATTTCCATTTTGAATGGGATGTATATTTTAAATTCTAAATGTGCTTAACTGAACTGCATAGCCAACAATTCATGACTGTTTTAAAAAGAAGTTTTTGCTGCTCGAGTCACATTAAGGAAAGTTACTGATGGCAGAATAAGAGGATAATTCTTATCCAGAAAAAGACCTTGACTTTGCTTTTGTATCTATGCTAATGATATGTAGTTTGATTCATTCTGAGCCTTCTCAAAGTTATGTCTTTAACATGCAGTTGTCATTTGATTTCTGGAGCATGCTTTTTCTTTTGAAGGTGGATTGGGTTTTAAACATCGGAGAGCAAGCACGGGATATATGCGTTGTCTCATTTAATCAGGGAGTTTCTTCAGTTTTTGTGCTTGGTGAGAGAAACTTCTTTTGCCTAAAGGATAATGGGCAAATACGATTCATGAAAAAGCTTGATTACAGTCCGAGTTGCTTCATTCCTTACTGTTCAGGTTTGTAAAAGGAAGATTTAACTTTAGCTTGGTTACCTTTTCTTTTAAAGATTTTTTTTAAACCACTGAATAAATATATTTTTCTGAATAAGCAGGTTGGATGGGGCATTGGGCTGGTCTAGTGGAAGGTGTCCCTGCCCATGGGATTTAGGTTAGATATTAGGAAGAAATTCTTTACTGTGAGAGTGGTGTGACACTGGAACAGGTTGCCCCAATGCTGACAGTGTTGAAAGCCAGGTTGGACAAGGCCTTGAGTGACCTGGTCTAATGGGAGGTGTCGCTGCCCATATTAGTGAGGGTTGGGACTAGATGATCTTTAAGGTCTGTTCTAACCCAAGCCATTTTATGATTCTGTGAGTCTACGATATGTAGAATCATAGAATTTGGAGCTCTCTTTTGGAACAAGGCAGGTTTATTTTCAAATATTACTTTTTGTGAAGTGTCATAATTTTTAGAATCTAAGTATGTTCTTGTTGCCAAATTGAGGTACTTGTCTGGTTCCTAGGCTATCAAAGCAACAAACACAGAAGAATGATAGTCTTTGGAAGTGTAAATTAATGTTTGAGGACCTTCTCTTTGAGGACCTTTTGATTTATGACCTTCTGATATTTAGAGATTCTTAAAATATCAAAATTTATTGTTATTACATTGGTGGAAAGAACTTGGTTAGATATAGACTCTTAATATCTATTCTCTTTTAATGTTTCAAAAACTATCTGATAGATTTTTGACAGTATGTCTTCTGAACTTAAAATATAATTTTAATCTTTAGAAGTTTGATCTTAGCAATCTTCACATTTTATATTTTCTGATTTGAATTATACTATAAATAAACCCTATAAATGCATACACATTTAATTGGCATTCACAAGTTGAATATTGAATAGTGTAAGTAGCAGATATTTAATTAATGTGTATTTTGTCATATCTAACCTGGCGTGCCAGCATGGCCAGTATGAATCTTTGTTTGTCATGTTTTAAATTACCAAACATGGCTGGCTAGAACCTTAGAAAGTTGTGGCATGTATTGTGTAATATGCAATTGAAGCTGGTATCCATAATTAACCACATATGTCCTTGGTTAATGTCAATGTAACTTTCCTAACTTTTGATGCTTTATAATCAATTAATTTGTAACAACTAATGGCTTAAAAATAAAAGAGAACACAATTATATAAGTCTCAAAGAAAAGTACTGGCTTTTGAAAAATCTTCCATCCTAAAATTGTTTTTTTTCTTTTTTTTTTTAATCTTTGAACAGTGCAAGAAGGAACAGTAAACACTTTAATTGCAAATCACAGTAAAATGTTGAATGTTTATCAAGATGTTACACTGAAATGGGCCACTCAACTTCCCTGCATTCCTGTATCAGTAAAAGTAGCAAATTTTCAGTAAGTAACTTGTTTAAGTTTACTTTTTAATTAGATTAATCTCTGGTTATGTAATTTGCTTCAAGATCCTAACAAACAGTTCTGAGGTATGCAACAAATAAGGTAACTCTTAAAAGGAAAATTCTAACTTTCTTTCCTTTGTTTTGTAAAATGTTAATTTCATTTATGAGTGTACTAGAACAGCACTAGAATTGCTCTATTATGCTTTAGGTTTTCTGGGTTTTTTTGAGGGAAGTTTGAACCTGGAGTCTTATAGCTCCAGCCCAGTAGCTTCTTTTTGAAAAGAATGAAAAGTGTGGTTGTGCAGTCTGGCAACGTCCTTTCTTGAGACAGAAAAATAGGGAATCTCACTGAAAATCTGTTCTTCATTAAGCATTTAAGAGCATATGCATTCAGAGATGATTTGTTGGAACAGATTATTAAAATCCAGTGTAAATTATGTAAGGAACTGTTTAAATTGTCGAGGGCTGCACTGCAACAGACTTTGCAGTCCTTTTGTAAAAGACTCACGCGACAGGGAAAAACTAGTTGGGTGGGGGGTTGGGTGAAGAGAAGGTAGGATGTCTTTATAACTTGTGCTGCAACTGTCAGTGAAATAAGCAAACCAAAGAAAGGTTCAGCCAGTGTTTTTATACAATCCAATTTATGCCTGTACTGTGTGCCCCCAGAGCTGGACTGGGTGCTGGTTGCCCAGTGTCTATGACTATGGGGGATGCATTAGGAGTGTCCTTGTCACATAGATCTTCTGATTCTCAGCAGGCTGGTTGCTGCTGGGCCAACATACACTGGATTGCTAAACATTTGATCATAAGTCAAGCATTTTACCTCCAAACAAATGGAAATAGAACATCTGACTAACTAGCTTTACTGAGTTGTGCAGAGCAATCTAAGGGATGTTTGTGTTTTGTTTGTTACTAATAGATACCTAATTTTTTTAAAAAAATCATAATTTTTTTATACTCTGGAGAGAGTTGGGCTGTCTTTTATCTAACAGGTCTTAACAAGTGAAATATAATGAACAGTCTCAGTGGACCACTTAGTATAACTCAGAAGTTAATTATGCAGAATATGACAGTACAGCTTTTGAAATATGGAAAAAATATTTGTATTACAAAATTTTGGAAAAAAAAGATGTTTACAATAGCAGATTGTACTAATATTTGTATATGCAATTAATTGTTGGGAAACCTATTATATTGAACCATCTGTTTCAATAATGTACCTAAAACATTTATGCATATTCTGCCTGTTCCCTGTGAACTTCAACACTCAGAAGTTTGATATTAGGGAGAAAACTGCAAGCCTAAAATCTGTCCCAGCTCAATTTGCCAGTTAGATTTGGAATTCCCATAGACCTACAAATGCCAGGGTTTGACTTGGGGTGGAGAGACAGCAATGTAGTTATGCAAACCTCTCTATACAGGTACTGATAAATGAAGGAGCATCTGTGTGCTTACACCCAATGGCCTAAAAGGCAGAGAGAAGTCCAGGGCTGTGTGTTTCTGAGCTATGCTTTTACCTGTCTAGGAAAATATGCAGTATGTTTGTACTTCCTTCTGGCACTAAAAGAAGAGATAAGCCAAACAGCAAAAACTGTAGTAAAACCTGTAGAGATGGTAATTTGGCTTTAACAGGGCATATGTGTTTGTTTTGGTGTTTTAAAAAATATTTTGAAACTGAATTCTTTGTGGGTCAATGTGTTAATGATTTTCTTGTACTCAGGAGAGACCTCAGTCTTAGTTGAGGCTTCTCAGCATAGCACTACTGGAACATAAATAATATTAAGGACTTCAATAAGTATAAAGTTGTTAATACTACACTGCTGAAAGATTGAAGTGCCTTAAATATGATGTATGCCAATTAATTACTTTCTTCACTTTTATTGCAATAATACTTTCAAAGTAAATGGAGCATTCTGGAACAGTTGTCTCTACAGTTCATACACATTCATTTGTGTTTTCTCCTTTAGGCATGATGGCCATTACTTCTAATGGGTGACTCTAGCTTGCTGGATAAGAAAAACACCATTAGAAGCTATTTTATGTAAATACCTTGGGGCAAGAGTAGTGATTACCTCACAAATGCAGCTTGTGATTCCAGTGTATGCCCCTCCTTATTATTTATGAATTGATTTTTCCTCTTAAAATAATGTGCAATACTGTATTTCTCTATTGCAATACTAGTATATAGATAAAGATAATAATATACTACAACATCTGAGATTGAATTCCAGTACAAACTGCTTGATTTCCATCACATTTTCAGAAACATGGGAGAAATAATAGAATCAAGGAGAAGGGATCACTTAGAACATTTTAGGTGTTTCTGCACTCTAAAAGTTAGGCATTTTGAAGCTGTTAAATTACACTTTTCTGCCTTCTGTTAAACCTGAATGGTCTCTGTCAGGATGTTGAAAACTTGCTGTAAAAGCTTGTGGTCAGGAACTTGAACTGCAGGCAAAATTTTTAGTGTTTATCTTATTCTGGGTTTTCCCTGAATATCTCTAGGACTAGTCATTGAACTAGAAGTTCAGTTCTAGTAATTGTTATAGAAGTTTGTCCCTTATTTTGTCGGAAGTTTATATGCTAGTTATGTTAATGTATATTAGTTACTGTGTCTGACATTTTTAATGTCAAGGGGACTCCTACATATTTCACACTGCCTGGATTGCTTCAGGAGTGTAACCACTTACACTGACAGTTTCAATTAAATTGAACTGCTTATGTCTTTGTCTCAGCACAAATTTATCTTCCCTGGAGATAAGCAGGAGAATGGATAAGCCTGCTTGTACAGTTATATTTTTGATTGTCCTGGGTTGCTACCCTTCAAGTTATGGCTGTGCAAACACATTCTCAGTGAGGCTGAAACTCTTGAAGAAAATGGTTTAGGTGTTCTGCCTGAATTGATTAAAACCCCCTAAACATCCCCCCACTAAATCTACAAACAGCCCCTCCCAGACCTTTCTAGAGTGCTTTGAAGAGAAACTGTCCATATGCTGCAGTTGAAATCTAGGAAAGTTACACAAAGGAATGACAAGAATTCCTACTCTACTCAAAATGTCAATGTTGAAATAGTAGTTGTAAGCAGCAGTATTTGCTTGGTATCCACCATAATTATGTAAGTATCTTCAAAGAATTGACTTTAAAGTCCATTCTCTTTTTTCCTACCCTTGAGTTTCCATTTTTCTGTTTCATGAGAGACCTCTTTTCTAAGACCTTCTTGGTACCTCTGTATCTCCTTTACAAAGGAAGTCTCATGAGCAGTATCTCTCACACTTACGGGTTATAAATGCCATGAATTTGTCCCTGGTTGATGCTTCTTGAGGGGTGTTAAGATTTCTTTCTCTTTGTCTCTTTCTTTCTCTTCTCACTTTTTATGAGCGCATCAAAAGTCATATTTGTTTTCTGTGTCTGAATTATTGTGTCTCCATGTGCTTGACCATAAAAGGTCCTTGGAGTTGAGTATAATACCTAGACAACTACTTTTCTATTTATTTGAATTTTGGCAGAGCTGTTTCTAAGATTACATCTTTTAATGGCTGATTGTTTGCACTGAGTATTAATTACTCTGTCCTGGTTGGCCTGAAATTAGAACATTATGTTAAGGTGCATTCAGTCTGAAGCAAAATAGCATCTGGGATATTTCTGTTTCAAATATCTGAAATGTCAGTGTGGGTTGAGTTAGAACACATAGATAGAGTATTATACATACACATATATAGAGTTTGGATGTAGTCTCAGGAAAGAGGTTTCTGTTTTAATTACTACCAAGTTATGAACCTATGTTTTGCCATAGGAGAGCATGAAGCCTTTAAACTGGGGACTATTTTTCCTTCCGAACATTTTTAAAATTCACTGCTCTCAACTTAATTTCTTGGTTTTGTTTGTGTACAGTCTTCAAGTTATATCTGATAAGCCTGTGAATGTTAAAAGGTAGCCTGACCTTTTTCTTTTAAAATGAAATGGACTGCAAACTTGCTCAAATACCTCTTTTCTTCAAATCAGTGTTTCATGTCTCTGATTTTGGTTATTTGTGCTTTTGACTGTCCACTAAGAAATTAAGTCTGGTGCTATCCACATGGCAATAAAATGTTGATTTCACGTGGAATTTTTCAGCACAGTTCTAACAGGAAGCTGACTTTAAAGTTTAGGGGGCTGTGTTGGGGGGAAAAGACTTCTTCCATCTCTCTTTGACTGGGGACTCTTAGTACTTTAGACACTGGTTTATCAGCAGATATAATGTTTGAATGAAGGATGCTTTCCCTTCAGCCACATTAGAATTTGGTTAGTAATACCCAAAAGAAAATATTTAGAGCCACTGTAGTGAGGCAGAGATTAGTGGGTTTGTGTTTGGGGTAAGTCACCTGTTCTGAATATGGCAAATTGTGATTTAATTTTCCACAGTTGTGACCCATTACTTCAGAACTTGTGGCTTTATATGTCAGTTGTAGATACTGTTGTCCTGCGCAGGGCCAGGACTCTTGTGGATCCCTTCCAACTCAGCATGTATGATTCTGTAGTACTTGTCTATAGGTAGTTGGATGCTTTGCATATGTAGTGCCTCTTGTTTTTAGGGGCTACATCTGAGAATTAGAATATAGTAACCAATTTTGTTTTGTGATCATTTGTATGTGCCTCTATATCTGTGAGCAGGATGGTTCTTCATGGAAGAAAGATTCTTGAAAAGAATAAACCACATAGTGATCAGTGTGCCTTGTAAAATGTGAAGTTGCTTTTATTACCTAGGGGTTGACAGGTATGGACAAGTTGATGAAAGTAGCTAGAATATTTGCTTTCACTTTCATTTATTTGACAGATAAATATAATTTTACTTGGTAATGGAACAATGTGTTTTCTGAAGGGGAAGTACAAAGAAGTCTGGAAAGGTTTTTTTATGCAGAAGTAATTTATCACCTCCAAAGAATTAGAATTTCTGAGTTTCTTAAAATATTAAATTTCCAGCACTCAACCTTTTAGCTTGAGTTAAACTAATAAATAGATTTTCATTATTCGAGATGGGGAAAAATTACATTTTCTTTTTAAAACAAAAGAAACGTTGAAAAGTCAGGAAATCAAGTAGACTTTACATGTTCAAGATGACAAGCAGGGTTACTTAGCAAGCTTTATCCACACTTCAGCTCTTTCTGAACTTCAAGTCTGCCTAGGTTATTCAGAACAGTCATCCCATAAATATATCATAGAGTCCCACAGAATCACCACTGATTCTGTTTTGCTCAGTTTGTAATCAAGAAGTGATTTCTGTCTGTGAATTGCTACTACTGCTTCTCCAAGTATGATCACTGCAGTCTTGAGTGCTGGGGTCATGCCTGAGCTCCTAACATTGGTACATGAACCATGTGCCCATTACGATTGTGTCAGATATAATATGTTAATCAGCCGTCTCTTAAAACCAGCTACCCATAGGCTATTGGTGTTATTTTTTGACATATGCAGTTCTGTATTTGATTTTGCTGAATTAGAGACTAAAATTTATTACTTTAAGATTGTATTGTGTAGGCTGAGATGCAGGAAGTACTGCAACTTACTGAATCGCTGAAAAATTATTGATTTAAGTTGCTATAGTAGTGTCCAATTTTCTTACTACTTATAAGACAAAATAAAGAGAATCATTGCATGTAATGTTGTTGTTGTATGAGTCTTTCCCCTTGCATAAATAATAAGCAGAGACTATTTGACTAATGAAGAGACTGAAAATTAATTTTCTATGTAATCATGTTAATAAGTGTTTGAATTTAAAAGAATATTAAAATCTGCAATCAGTTTGTAAGTGAGAAAGTATTAACCTGGTTCAAATATGAACTTGAAATTAAATTTTTTTCCAGCACAGAATTGTTGTGTGTAGGGTGGTCAGATGGACGTGCTTTATATGTAGCTCCAAACAGTAGAAAGGTAACAGGAATTGAATTTAACTGGAAAAAATGTGAAGAAGTATTGTAGTTGACTTAAGTGTATAAGGTGTAAAAGTGCAACCACATATATGGCAATGGAGTCAAAATAAAACTCCCCTCATTGAATTTTTTAGCTATCCACATGCCTGAAAGTACTTTGTTCTTCATTCCAGCCCATCTGTTATTCCTTATTATAACTGACATCACCACAGCTACCACAACTGTTAAAGAATCACTGTATAAAAATGGCAAAACTTACATATAAACCCAGCAAAATCTAGCACTTACTACACAGTTTTATGGAAAGAAAACTGCAGGAATCAAACTTTATAGTTTGTTGAAAGATTTTCCCTTCTGTATAGTAGTACTGTAATGGAGGCAATGCCAGTTATGACATACGGTATGAACTGTTCAGTTATATACATGTGTATATATAAAAATTTTTATTTGAGTGTTCTCTAAGAATGTTGCCTGATCTGAGAAGTTAAATGCAGAGGTTTCTAGAATCTTTGTATTTAAACATTATTGCATTTTAAAGAAATGCTTTTAAGGCAAAAAGAAAAAAAGATTGCATCTGTTTTTCTCATTGCTGATTTGCCACTGGATTTTTGAGAGATGGCAGTAGGAAATATGACCCTTTTCAAAGGTCTTTTGAGGAGATAAATCTAATATGTGTATCCTAGCCACAAAATATGAATGTGATTGTATTTCTTTTACTTTAGTAGGATTCTGATCCTGAAAGTCGTAGATGTGCCACATACTATGTCCAGCATATATTATGATTCAGGACTGGCTTTTCTAGCAAGCTAGCTTCAAATGATGTTTACTCTATGATGCTAAGCACATGCCTATATTGCCAGTTCTCCTAATTTTATTGCATGTCACTTATTTGCTTTTTAAAAAAACGTACTTTTTACTGTCATATGATTTTGTAGGGGTTTAAATTTCAGAATAACGCTTAAAATATTCCTACCTTTGTGGTTTTAGAGAAAACCTTAAAAGTGGAAATTCTCAAGAACAAGAAGACAAGTATCTCTCCTCTAGTATTTTAAATAAGATCCTTGTGTTTAAACAAATATAATGTTGGTGGGGTTTTTTTGGCTAACCCACTATTTGTCTGTGGCAGTTGTGACAAAGTGGGCTATAACTTGTATCAGGTTCTGAATTCTCAGTCTTGGGGCTGGTTATTGAGCAGCGGGTTGGAGTTTATATATGTATTCTGATGTTCTACCCATGAAAGTGCTGGATGGCTTGTTTGAAAAACAGTTTTTTAAAAAGTTTCAGTCTGTTGATTTTGAATGTCTTGATTACTATCAAGATTACTTGATTACTTGAAAGACTTTTCTTGTACAAAGAGGACCACATGGGACATTTAAGTCAAGCTGTGGAACTGAGAGGCTGCAAGCAGTGCAAAATGCTAGAGATGCTTTGAAAAAGCAGCTTTGTTCTTTACCAGACAGGGTAAGAGCACAATTATAAATATTGTTAAAAGTAATAGTAGGAAGTGTGCACACTTTTTCTTTACTGAAATGCTGGTGAATTTTAAAACTTGCAGCCAACTGTGAGGAGAAAGATGTAAACTAATTGCAGTTGAGTGTTTTAAATTTATGTAATTCTTCAAGCTTTCAGAATAAATTTGTTTTAAAGACACATTGTGATTATTCTTGTTAACATCTTTATAATCTGCGCATAGTTTTAGTTTTCCTAGTTGTATCTCCCAGTATTATCCTAAAGGAAGCCAAGCATTAGAAATAAACTTTATCTAAAATGATAAACTTAGTAGAGTGTAGATTTTATCAGTGAAGCTCCTTTCATCTCTTTTATGTTGGAAACAGAGCTCCTGGGGGCCTCTCCAGCTTGTCTGAAGTGATGTGGGCTCTAACCACCATCTCAAAGTGGGAGAAGAGAAGGCTTAGAGGAAGGATAAACTTTTGAGGCTCTCCACATCCTAAATTCACATGGCATAGCTGTTAGTACAGCCTTGGAGGCTTTGGAAGCTGTTATAGCTGTCTGCTAGTGGGGGAGCTTGGGCTTGAAACAGATTGTAGATTTCACATGAAGGAAGTGCAAATGCAGAAATGCTCTAAGAGAGAATGAATCATGGAGATGTTTTAAGTGTGTCACGGTTGCTCTTATATTTTTTTCTTGTTGCTAATGCTGTTATTGTCACAGAGAAATCACAATGCAATTTCTCTTGTTTCTGATTATTTAGAGCTTTGAGATATAGGCTGCTCTCTTACTGAAGTAATCAGATTTGCTTGTCAGTCCTCACATGCATTTTCATTTCTGTTAATGCCACTGTCTTGGATATGGAACCATGATACTTAGAAATGCAATGTGTAAATTATAAAACTTTCCTTTAATACATTGTATTTCAGTGCTCTTTATATTTTTTTGCTTAAAGCAAGAACATATTTCTGGAGGCCTGTGTCATCACTCTGAATATTATGTTTTTATTTATACTTTGTGACAAATTTTACTTTAAAACTGCATTTTGGATAGGTATCTGCTGTAATTTTTAAATAAAACTTTTGTTGTTTCTGAAATAGTTTTGATTGTATATTTAAATCAACAAGAAACAAAGTTTTGTATTTTGTATGCAGCTTTTGTTGCACGAGTTTAAATTTCATGCCTAGCCTGCCTGTGTTAGTGTCTGGTATGTTCCCTGCCTGGAGGGACCAGAAGGTTGTCTCGTGAAGGGATGTCTGTCCTAGGGCATACGCTGTTAAATATTAGCCTGGTAAGATTTCCTTGTGCCAAGGAAATGACTGTTGTTATACTAACCCTGGTAAAAAAACCCCGCACCTGCTCCACGTAATGTGATGTGGTAGCTCTCAGGGCTCACCTGTATGGAAAGCTCTGCTATCCCGCAGGTGGCAGTAGTGCTCTGGCAGAAAGGACCCCCGACCCAAACTTCTGTGAATAATGCTTGGTTTTAACTTAACTTGGCAGTAAAAAGAAAAACAATCAATTTCCTTTCCTTTTTGTTTTGTTTTGTGTGATAGAAAATACTTCTTTTATTTGGTTGCTGGACAGCATTTTAGGCAACGATTCTCTTTCAAAGAGAAAACTATGCAAGGAGAACTACAAAAGTTAAAGCTTGGTGAGAGTTTGTCCTGGTGCTGCCTAATTTGTTGTTTTGCTGTGTAGTGTTACCCTGTAAAGTTGCTTGTGGAGATGTCTTCACTCACAAGTAGGGAACAAAAGTACCCATATAGGGTTTGAAAGGTGGAGAATTCTTCAGCCATTTAAAGTGGCCACATTCAGGTTTTACTCAGTTCTGGCTCTCTGCATTTCAGTGTTTATAAGAGGTGATAAATGTTACCCTGTTGTTCTAGTCATAACCTGTATTTTTTTAACTGTTCCATTGGTTAACAAGATGAAATCATGTTTCATTTCCTTCTTCTTTTTGTATGTATTTCATAATTTTTTAAGCTAGATTAGTATCTGGTATTCTGTTAGATTCAGCCATCCTAAGGTATCATACAAATGGGAAAGATGGAGAATGCTTTCACTTTATGCTATTTAATATAATTACATATTGTTAAACAATTATATTTGAGCACTATATTTACATTATTTGTTTGCATGCCCTCTGCAGAGTGTGCAAAGCATATTAAATATATAATATAAATAGTTTAAAAAGAATTCTAATTTTTGAGAGTAATTTGATTGTCTGTTTTTGCATGTAATAGCAGAATGGGGAAGGCTTACACATATGAACATTACTTCTAATGTAAGTTGAACCAAGATTTTTTACTAAGGAAAGCATTTCAAAGAAGCCTGAGAGTGCTCCACAGCTGTGCAGGACAGTTAGGTATCAATAGTTCCTTGCATTGAGTCAGCCTGGATGTACTTTGAATATTCAGCTGTGGGGGTAGTTGAAATTTTGGAGTGTGTGTTTAATAAGGGTGAGATGGGGTTTTTTACTTTTACTACCATTAGTTCATATTAGAAAATTCTTATAGTTAGTTACTCCTAGTCTGATCTTCCTTCAGTGTTTTATCAAATACTTTATGTAGTTACAGCTTAAAACGACACTAAAATGGTAGTGAACTTAGAATAATTTAGGTTTTCAAAAGTACTACACTAAAAAGTGCTATTGAGGTCTGGTCTTGCCTATAATTACCTCAGAGGGTGATAAAAGGAGGACAGAAATGGATTCAAAATGCTTGAGCACAATTCCAGGAATTAGTTTCCTAATTTAGTAGTTTTTAAATAATACATTATCGATAAGGAACAGAAAGTATTGCAGAGAATCTTATTTTCTAAAATGGTTGGTTTGAGTAATAGCAATTAAGACTAATTCTGAAACTGAAGTAGAAATTTTATAAGCTATTATAAATATAAATAATTAAAGCTGCAAATGGTGTCAATAACCAGATCTTGTCTTAAGAGTTGTCCAAATCTTAGTATGTGTCATTCAAGTAAAACTCAGAACTACAGATTCAACTTCTAAATCAATTGTTTGAGTGATTAGTTTGGTATTATATAACTGGAAACATGCAAAGCATTTTAATTTCTTCAAGAACTCTGTTGTGACTAATTTGTTTAGTAAGAGAAGACTTACAAAAAGCATATGCCATTATTATTACCCAGAATCCAATAAAAGATAGTTTTTCAAATTATTACCATATGTATGTAGGAGCTGCTTTGTACTGTAAAGTTATTTTAGATATCAAAATAATTTGTTTTATACTTTGAGTTCCTCACTGTTAAAATGTCCCCTTAGGTTTACTATTACTCTGACTATTGTGTGATGCATAGTAAAAAAAAAAAACCAAAACAAAAAAAAACCACCTTACAATAAAAGAAATTTAACAAGTAATTGAAATTCCAGATTGTATGCAAAATGGGCCAAATGTAGTAATGGTATTTGCAGGGATATTGTGTTAGAGCAGTAGCTGTGGGGAAATGACTGTAAAACTGTTAAATATACTTCCCCTCCCCCTGCTGTCCTTAACCACTGTTAAAAAAAGATTGAGAAAATAATGCAATTTTGACTGGCTGACAAACATTCCAACAGAGAAATGAATGTATTATAAAAAATATATTAGAACAGATTACCCGTATTTTTCTTACTGTTTCTATTGATGTGCAAATTCATGGACTGCTTTTAACAAGGAAAGATTACTGAGAAAGGCTTTTTAATATTATGTATGTTTCATGTTGAACAATCTTCTTGGGACCCAGCAGAACACTAACTGAAGCAAAGGAAAAATATAATTTGAAATGCTGCTTTCTTAAACTAATGCTTTTGTTCCTGAGATAGTGTAGATTTCAAGGATGTCATGACTATCAGAAAAGCTGGTTGAAATGAGTTCATTTTAAGGTGGAGTTTCTGAATGTGCATTCTGTAATGCTGACTCAGAAGTTAAGCATAATTTACATAGATAAATCACCTCATTGATTTAAATGGATCTTATTTGATAGACTGATTAGCTGCAGGTAACTGCCAACTTAGAGCTGTATAAGAAGGGCTGTGTTTACAAACCACTTTTGAATGTATTATACCTTAGTAGTATATCATCAAGGATTTATTGCTAACTTTGTAGCTATATTTCTTCATGCCCTTTTGATTTACATTCAGATGTCCTCATGGATCTTTCCTTAGTAGATTAACAGACGCATAACTTTGGGAAAAAATGTTGAGGATTGTCCAAAGCCATTGCTGGACAATTCTAGAAATTGTCTTGTTTTCAGAAGTTTTCTTTATCCAATTGTAGAAAATGCTCCTGAAAAAGCTCTTGATGTTCCCTCCCACGCCTTTAAAGAAAAAAAAAAAAAGTCATTATTTGCTATAATTTGATAGCAAAGAGTGGGACAGTGTATTTGGTAGCATGCTAGCATCTGCCTCAACAGTGCCCTATTTTTAACGATTTTGCTCCATCTCTGACCAATATGGCAAGGGTCCTTGCAAGTATTTGACAGCCATTGACAAAATCCTGTATATTAGGTGTTATTTGCATGCGTTATTAATATTGTGTTGTGGTGTAAGTATTCATAATAATCTGTCTTCTAGCATTGGTCATATAGGAGAACTCAGGGTTAGCCCAATGTATTTGTGTCATGTGCCATCCACAATTCTGTAAATGTAGCATAGGTTTGTGTTGTACAGAGCTTTTTGGACATAAGAAAATTAGGATGGACAGTTCTGCATGTAATTAAAACAACAGACCCCATCTTGAGCAAGGAAATCAACTATAGTCAACAATAAATATTGAAGTTAGCGAGAGAAACCAGGACTCGTTCTGTTCCTGCTGATAGTTTACAGTTTGTCAGAAAGTCCCTTTAGGATGCAAGCCCCAAGCTCACAGGTCACAAAAAGGTCGTGACATTCACAGGATGGCTGCTAGCGCAGGTACTGGATATGTAAGTTGAAAATCAGCATTAAGTCTTCCACTTTCCTTTCTTCAGGTATTTGTTGGGAGAGTCTTGGCATCTCCAGCCTTACAAAGACAGCTTCCTGTTACCTTTTTGGTAGGGAACACTGAAAAATTGCATGTTAAAAATTGCAGTGGTATATGGAAGCTTTCCTTTGGCAGTAAGCAGTAGTCCCAAAAAGAAGGCTGTTTCTGTTTAAGATGAGCTTATATGGTAGATAAGGGGAACTTTGTGTTTGAGCTTTTTAATGTGTATTCTGTTTCAGAAGGCAGTTCAGATTTGCATGTTCTGGCTTCAGTGAAGGGCTGACTGGAGGTACCTGTTGTCCAAAAAAACTCTCACAAGCAGTTTCTATACATTCATTATTCAACAAGGAGATTTAGTTTTTTCACTTAGTAACAATTGCTTTCTGTAGAAAGAGAAAGCTTAAACTTACCTACAGCAATTACTTTTTTGTATAGTGCCCAGTAGGGTCTTCATTCCTGTGTGCAGTTATAACTATACAGAGTTCAGATGATCTCAGTTACAGCATAGTTTTTCCAGATTGTTTGATTGCATCTGTAAAACCACCACTGGGATTGTGGCCTTAGTGTGCTATAAAAGGACATTTTGAACAGTACAGTTGGACCATCAGTGGTCAAAATTAATCTGTGATATCTGTTGGCTTTCATAATTACTATTACCACGGCAAATTTTGGATTGAGGTTTCCCATCTGTGTGTTCTGGAACCATGCTACAAGACTGTGGTAGGAAACCAGAGAAAATTTTATTTCTTTTACATAGCTACCTGCCTTTTTATTGTACTAGAGGAGGCATTTGAAAGCTATCAGTGTGTGTAAGTTAAAAGAATTTTTGTTAATTCTGAACACTTCTTTCATTAATTTTGAATGCTTACATAAATTCAGTATTTTACAAGGGTTTAATTAGTGTGGTAGTGAATTAGGCCTTCTTGTCCAAATCACTTTTTATATCTAAGAATTAAATTTGATCTATCTTTACTTTTTATAGCAGTAGTGTTTGATGCAGAGGCAGTATCTGCTATAAGGTACTTTAAGGATGGAGTAAGAGCAAACTATTGGCATGAATGTGTAATGTTATGATTATGAAAGTGAATACAGTCTTTTAATTTAATTAAAAGTAGGCATTTTAAAAAATAAAGTGAAAATTTATGCTCCTAGCATTTGCTGTTAATTTCTGTGCTGGTCTTTAGTGTTCAGTTTCTCTTCTGTTAGGAATAAGCTTCAAATTAAGCAAAATGCTGGCAGTAGTCTCTGTTGTCTCATAGTTTATTAAATACTTTCCTAAATCTTGCATTTGTATTGTACAGATCAGATAAACAAAACGAGTGAAATTTTTGTAGGAGCAATGAAGTACTTTTCCCTTGAGAAAAAAGAGACTATGGTGTAGCTAATAAAACACTTGTATTGATTCAGAGGAGTGTAAGGGGAATGCTCTGAATCCATGTGGTTTCCTTTCAGATGGATACTGCAGGGAACAGCCAGTCAGAGTTTGAAGCCAGCACAGTAGCTGCAATAGCAGCTGAAGAATTGGTTAGGGGAGCTATTGATACCATCAAAGCCCTAAAACTGTCTTTGTGAGCATCTTCCATCTGTTTGTGATTTCTTCTAACCCCTCTTTCCTCTTCTCCTTCCCTTCTATTCCATTTAGCAAATTCCTTTTCCTGCATAATAATCTAAATATTGCAACTTCAAAAGACTTAGATGAATAAATAGGTTACAACTGTCTGGTCTACTCAGCTTGTTTGTTCTGATCCTTTCCATTACCTCTCCTGATTGTACTGATTCACAGATTCTGAGGCCCCTTCAATCATTGAAGACAAATCCATTCTTAGGTATGATTGCACCAAGTGGGAGTAATACTAATGAAGATGTCTGAATTAAGGAATAAGCATTATTGTTAATGTTATTGATTCTCTGATTCTTCCCAATTTCTTAGTAATCTTTATTTTTTTTTTGTGCAGAGACTTGAAGGGTGTCATAGTCACTCTGAGTGATGATGGCCATCTTCAATGTTCATACCTTGGAACTGATCCTTCGCTCTTCCAGGCTCCTAAGGTTGATTCCAGGGAAATAAATTATGAAGAAATGAATGCTGAAATGAAAGAGCTTCAGAAAATCATCAGGGAGGCCACAAAAACACAAGGTATGCTTCTTTCTTGTTCTATATTTTTTAGATATCTTTTTAGCACTTTAAATATATTATTTTTAGTCTTTACTCAAAGTTACATTCCCATAGAAAATTTAATATTTAAGAAAAATAAATAAATAGATCCTAGACAGTGAAGCCCTTTGATAAAGGCTTTTTTCTTTGTACCTTCATAATGCTGTTGGAAGGTTAAAGATGTTTACATCAGGTTGCAGATAATTCTCACTAGTGCACAGATTCAGAATAAAAACTGACAGTACATGGACTACCCAAAGGCAAGAAAACTTGAAGAATTTCAACAATCTGATATAGTTAGGCTTCAGAAAGAATAAAAGTATTGCCAAATTCTGTTTATTAATACAAATTACTTTTAAAGTTATGAAATTAACAAAAAAATTACTTTTTTAAAAGCAACTTTTCTGTTCGCTTAACTATTCAAAAGCATATTTGTAGAACAGAGTGACATATCTGATGATGATAAATTCTGGAATTTATGTACTATATTGCTAATAACTTGCATTGATTTTATTCAAGTAAGGGCATATAATTTCTACAGAGATCCTTCAAGGTTTATGTTTTCATAACTGTGTTTTTAAACATCCTGGCTTGCTCAGGGAACTGGAAGCATGTGATTTTACAGGAAGCTATGGAAAAATCTTCAACAAATAGAAAGAACAAATTAATTTTTTTCCTTGATGATCGATGGCATGTCCTTAAAATGCATTAAAGAAATAGTAATGGTTTTCTATGTGAAAAAAGAAAGGTGAAAAACCTTGCAGTTAAAATTCCTAGAAAATAAAAATTATTCATCTGCAGGCATGAGTTTGATCCTACAACACAAAGACTTCTTTGTTTTGTAATTACATGTAACTTCATCCATTATCATGGTAGACTGGAATTTAATTTTTTTAACTGGAATTTAATTTTCTGAATCCAGTAATGTGTTATTTAAGCATATAGATGTGGATAAATTCCATTGATTTTTACCACAGTCCATCCTTATAGGTATTTGAAAATTTTGTCTGTCTATCATAACCAAAGGAAAGAAAAGCATGATGGAAAGAACAAATCCATTTGAAGGGAATCAACTTCAGCTTGTTAGTTTCAATATGTTGTCTCGAAGATCTAAGGAGAGAAAAAGGAACTGTAGCTGGCTTTTTAAAATTTTGTAATAACTGTCATGGTATGAATGATAAATTTACTATGAATATTTTTTATTTTTTCACCATTCTTTTTTCTTAATTTCCTTTTCTTCCTCAATTTGTCTAATCTGATCTAAGTGATGTTTTCAGATGAGTTTTTATGAATGCTCTTTTTGTTGTGGTGAGATGCCTTAATGATGTTTTGTTTGGCTTTTGCTGGATGTCAGACTTGTACAAGACCCTTTTTACACAGCAAAACATTTTACTTCTGAAGAACATCTGTCAATTTTGGATGTTTTGACTTTGTTTTATTTTGGCTTTTTTTTCTTAAAATTTTAGCTTGAGCCTTGGTTGCCATTAAGTTACTCCTTAGCACAATCTTAAAAATGACCCATTGACTTTCTTGTCTTTTGAATTCATGCTTGTGCAGTCAGAGCTTGTGTTAGTTTGAAAATATCTACCCTTATATGGAAATAATTTTTCTTTGTTTCATTTTGCCTTTCAAACGTGGAAGGTATTTAGAATTAGGTCATTGTATTAAAAAAACCTTAGAGTAGTTATTTCCATAAATGTCTTATATTTCTGTCCAGTGCTGACCATTAAACTGTTGAACTTAAGCAGTTTTATACATTTCGAAGAATAGGGATTTACAGTATAAACTGATGAAATATTTTAGAATCTTAACTGTTATACTAACTTAAATCTAAAGTTACTTTCATCAGTCTGAATGACATAAGTGATTAAACATACGTGTTTTGGCTCAGTTTAATACTAACAAAAAGCTGATACTTATATGTAAACTTTGATTGTGATCTCTGTTGTACTTCTAACAGAGAAATGACTGTATGACAGAGGTTGCATCATAGTTACCTTGAAGAAGCAACCAGAAGAGAAATGGTTAAGAAGGGATAGAAAAAAGAATGGACCATGCTGAGCTATATGCAATTGGCAGGACCAGTTCTTTGCAACTGTGGCAGTATGAAACTGGCCTAAACTTCTTTTCTAGGTGGTATTGTGGAAATGTGTTTAGGTTTTGCTTTTTTCTCTTGTAGTAAAGGGAGGCATTTCTATCTGAACATAAGAAAATGAATATTTATTTTCTGCCTTCATCAAAATCTTTTCCCTTGACCCCCTTGTTAGGAAGAGATAATGTGCTGTCTGCTAGTTCTAGGTCATTTTCAGGACCCTGTGTGTAATAAAATTCTTGCAACTTTCTGAATGTGCTCATGCTCTGTTATTCAATTAATACATTAATTGCCCCTTTACATCAACTCGTTACTTGTTACTTTAGGAACTGTATATATCCTGTTCAGATTTTTCATTTTCCCATACATTTGGTATGTTAAAAAATAGAAATGCTCTTCAGAAAAATGTAGATACTCTAGAGCTCTACTTCTAGACTCTTAAGAGAAGGTTATGTAATTCCTCAAGGTTTTTAAGGTTATTTATATAACTTGTTTTTTGCATGTGTGAATCAACATAAGGTTTTGTATCATGGATATAAGGAATTCATAGCATTCTTTTGCTTTGTATGCTGACAGACCTGGAAATCATCTTGTGACATT
>VWYP01026750.1:167-11605 GCA_013400435.1 Pycnonotus jocosus | reverse complement strand
AAGCAAAGAGATTTCTGTCCCACAATCTGTCTGAACCTCAGCTGAACACACACTGGAGGAGGAATGCATAGGAGTCAGGCAGCTTTCTCAAAAACAAGCTCAATGCTTCTCCTTCTCCCCTGTTTCACTCTCAGAACCAGTCTGAAAGGCTCAGAACTCAATACACAGCACAATCAGAACAGACAGTTGGGGATAAAAGCATCATAAAGCTTCACCCTAGGACAGGCACAAAGCACACAAAATGCAGATCTTGCCCAAAGTGTCACAAAACTCTTTGCACTTACAGGGAAACACTCACATATCTGGAGTTCAGTTTTGGTTTCCCATGATCAGGGACTCTCTGATTCCTGTGGTGACAAGTAACAGCTCAGCTCACTCGTTATCCCTGCTATCCACGGGAACACTTTATGACAAAAAAGTGTGGCTTTGCTCATTAGCATCCCAGTCATAAGAGTCATCCTGCTCATTATCACCCTAATAAGGGTATTTGAACAGGTGTCTTCTGCAGAGGGACATGACCAATCTCCATCCCTTATAGATATAAAATTCATTAGACATTCCTTTTCCTTTCAGTACTCCATTTATCTTTTGTCATGGACCAGCAGTTTTTAATTCTTGGTTTCCTACAGCTCTTTATCTTCTCGCAGGCTGGAGTGGAGTACATGCCTGTCTGATCCAGCAGAAGCTGCTCTCTCTAGTGAACTGGAAGAAATGTGGCTAAATCAGAATTCAGCTGAAAAATGGGACTTCCTATAGCTACTGCAACACTGAGCTGATCTTCTGTATTGTTGGGAAGACCTAAAATGCTATTTTGTTATGGTGCTGCATTGCTTTGTGTAAGATGAACCAGACAACTTTCTTTGCTACCTCTGCTCAGATGTGTCTTACATCTTCCTGCAAGGTGCCAAATTACCTGTACATGTTCTACTAGGATTGTGAATTTTCAAGGATAGGCTGCTCCAGGTGATGACCCGGTTTTGGCAGAAATCCTTCTTTTTTCTTGACTCTAAGGGATGAAGTTCCTAATATTGGCACTTTAGCAGATGCCCACAGTCAAATAGTCTGAGCAGGCATTGCTGGGGAACCTTTTTTTTTTGCCTACTTTGGGCTATTTTAGCCATTTATCTGAAGTGTGGTCCGGAAGACCAAAAATCAGAGCCCACGTTCCCATCTGTACAGACCATGGTAGGGACTGGGCAATCATTCAATCTGTAGGACTGAGTTATTGATGATGAAGCACACCTAAAGCAGCTTGAAGGACACAGCAGTGGGTGTAGGAGCTAATCTGAAATACCTGATCTCACTGCCCAGACCTGCTCCCTGCCAAGACACTGTTCCTCCCCATAAAGCAGATTTCCAACAGAATTTGGGAGTGAAGTTGAGTGCAGGAAGAAGGGAGGGTTGGAGGGAAGGTGTTTTAAGATTTGGCTTTCCATCTCATTGCCCCCACTCTGATTTGGTTGCCAATAAATCAAACCACTGTCCCCAGCCAGATTTTTCTCTCCCCTGTCCAGTTGAGGAGGGGAAGGACACGGTGGCTTTGGTGGGCACCTGACATCCAACCAGGGTCAACCCACCACAGACAAAAAAAANCCAGGGTCAACCCACCACAGAAAAAAAAAAAAAAAAACAATTAGAAAAAGAAATATCAGGCTACAGATTCACTTATGAGCGTTTTCCCTTCCCCACAGTCTCAGAATTCTGAGTGTCCTTGACTATCTTGTGTGTGTCCACCCACTTAACCCCATGATTTTGTTTTTAAATTCCCTTTTTCAAAATTTGTGATTTTACTTAGGAGTATGACGAACCACTACCTCTGTGAAATTTGCTTCTTTCCAGTGTTACCAAGATGGAAGAAGTTACAACTACAGCACATAGTTTATGACGGAAAAAAAAAAAAAAAACAAACCAAAAAAACCCCACCAAAAAAACCCTGCTGAATTTGCTAAGCCACATGGGAGAAATGGGCTTTAATAAGAGCACAGACTCAAGTCTGCCAATTCCCTGCCTGAATTTCTCTCAATGTCAGCAAAGCACATTTGTGTCAAACTTTTTCAATTGCCTCGAGTTCAGCCCAGGATTACCTTTGCACTAATCTTCAAAATTGAGAATGACTTCAACATTTCCTGCAAGGTGAGCTCAGACACAAATCCGGGAATCATTTGAATGTCATAAATTACCTCCACTCTCCTCTGTGTGTGTGTGCACATATAAGTAAATAAACAAGTCCTTATGTTTTGTCCTTCTAAAGAGCTTGTGGAAGCTTATCTTACAGCTAGGCTGACAAATTGATTGTTTAATTTCTTATAGAGGCAAATTTACCTGCTTCTAAATGCCCCTGCTCCTTTTCAGCTTCCTCTCCCTCACTTCACATTGTCTCCAAGTGAACAACACATTTCTGTCCTCTGCATTCAATTATGTGTATAAGGAATTTTGAAGCAGGAGAATATAAAATATATGAAGACTGAGCAAAGAATTCAGTGATGTTTTCCATGGCCTAAGGTAAACCAACCAGTTTGTTACTGCATATCACATTCAAGCTTTGACCTTGCATGAGCAAACAGCTTCTCAAAAGTGGGAATCTATTAATGCACAAAAACTTCAATGAAAAGTTATGATCCTTATCCTGACCCTTTCAGATCTAGTGATACCAGGCCTCCCATGCAGGGTTCTGCACAGAAATTACCATTAAATTAAATACCCAACACATTCCTTTGCTAGCCGTTCCTAGTTCTAGAGGCATTCCCAAAGTGGAAGGAATTTATCTGATAAGTCAAATAACCTGACAATCACTCCAGAATTCCCCTGTGTATATAAAAATATGCCTAATTTCTACTTCTGCTAAAAAGCATTTAATCATGTGCTTAACTCTGAGTCCCATCAAAGGCAATTGCTGTGAGGAGGAGACCATTTAATATTTTTGTATGCAGCCCATCTACCCACTCAATATTGAAATAAGTGCTTGCTCATTGTTTTCAGGAGCACTCGAATATCAACAAATTCTGGATTCAAATATATTTGATGGACACAGATTTGGTTTTCTTGCTTACAAGCTGGTTAGAGAAAACAGTCCCTGTGAACTTGTATTAAAATATATTCAACATATTTAAGGTCTTCGTAGATAACTGCAATCATTTATAAAGCATCAGCTTAGCCAAAGCAACCACTAAATCAACTGTGGGCAACAACCTAAAAAGGCTATGATGGAACAAGTGACTTTGAAGCTAAATCTATCTATATTCAATTAAATATTGTTGTTTTTCAACTGTTATAGCAAAATAACCTGATCATTTCCACAAGCTTAATTACAAAGAAAACACTGCAACAGTTATTTCTTATGGTGAAAAAAAATTACAAACCACTGATAGCCCAAAGAGAACTACGAGCAAATTAGGAGTGAATCATGAGCTGCATTAATCTTGGCTGCATGTTGAGGTCAATGGCTTTCCAAGGAAAGTTTCTTATCTGGAATTGCTAATGCTTGATCCTACTGCCATATTCAACACATTTACACACTCACAGATGGGCTGGGGAAGGGTCTGGAGTACAAGTCTGGTGAGAAGCAGCTGAGAGAGCTCTGGGGGAGCTCAGCCTGGAGAAAAAGTGGCTGAAGGGAGATATTATCAATTTCTACAGCTCCCTGACAGGAGAATAGAACCAAGTGGGAATCAGGCTCTGTTCCCAGGGAACATGGGACAGGATAGGGGGAAATGGCCTGAAGCTGTGCCAGAAAAGGTTTAGACTGGATGTTTCGGAGGATTCCTTCACCCAAAGGGTTTTCCATCCCTGGCACTAGTTGTCCAAGGCTCTAGTGAAGGAAATTAAGACCCATGTGGATGTAACACTTGGGGATGCAGGCTAGTGGTGACCTTGGCAGTGCTGGAGGAATGGCTGGACTTGATCATAAGGGTATTTTTCAATATAAATTATTCTATTATTTTAATTCCTTACTATTTGTCTGAGCACCATGAAGCTGCAGTGCCAGAAGAGGATTATCCTGTGTTGGGTGCTGTGGAAACACACCCTGAAAAGGAAGATCTTCCCTGAAGAATTTAAATATAAAAAGAGACAAAGAACAAATGAATATGATTACCCTGGGAAATAGAGGGAAAGAAACGGATAGACTGTTCAGTATCACAGGACACAGCCTCAAGAGGACTTCTGAATTTTCAGAGAACAGAAACACATCTGGGAACACATGTACCTGTCACAGTTACATTTGCCCTGACAACATCCTGCCTTCCTGTCAGTCTAAAGGGTAGGAAAACATAACCTGTGGAGCATCCCTGGATGTCTTTTGCAGCTGCTCATGGAGCTTAGGTTTTTAGCTTAAAGCAGATGCTGGGCATGCCTAAACATACCTAAGACACCTAAAGTTAGGAAAGATGAATCCCAAGTGATGGGAATTTGAATGAGAGTTTTGCCTCAAAGTCAAGTAGAAAAGGCTGGTATTTTGCTTGTTTTTATTTTAAGGTATGTTAAGAAAACTTTTCCCTGCCCTCAACCATGATCCCTTGCCTGAAGGATGACACAAGCTGTCTGAATTTGTGGATGAGCACAAGAATGGCTAAAGAGGACGAAGATAGCCCAGAGGGATCACAGGGAAGGATTATAAACTTGGTCCTGACCTTGCTGAGCTTGAATTGGTACATAATCACACTGAAGATGATGTGAGTTTGCCTGGGGGGAGACTGGAGTAGAGAGATCAATCTCTGAGCTTCCTGCTTAGAAAGGATGAACATTTTTCCTGAGAGTTACCCACAGGTGATTGACAGATCAAGATCAAGGAGGACCAAGGAAAATGCCCTTATAAAATACAGGAAATATTTACCAGATGGGAGGAGGAGGCAGGGTGGAAACAAGAGTATGAACTCATCTTCTGATTCTGGGCTTGCTTGATGATACAGCTAAACTGACTCTGGTGAAATCTTTTTGTCATTGCAGAGGGGTTCAGGGGTGCTCTAACGCAGCTTCCAGCAGGCAGATTTTAGGAAGTCTTCCTGGAAATCCAGGTGGTTTCCAAATGGTTTTGTTCTTGCTCTTGGCAAGCAGAAAATACTCAGATTAAGAACACATTCATCTATTTAGTGAAGAGTTTGCTGTCATTCTTGGAGGCTGCTTCTCTACTGCTAAATTAAAAGGGGAGGGAAAAAAAAATTCTGCAGACCTGAAGTGCCTTTTTTGAGGTTTCATATGAGGTCATCTCAGTGTATTTTGGAACACAAAGCCTTCTGGGACAGCTTTGGAGAACTGTACAAGGTGGAAAGAAAGTTCACACGTTCTCCACACAATGTCCCAAGAGCAGCCCCATTCCCAGACCACTCCTGGGCAACCATTCTCTTAGCATTGTCCAGTCTTTGTTTCAAGTCAGCCTTCTCAAGGCATCAAAAGCACCATGAGACTGGGACTGCATCTTTGGAGTGCAGTTAGGGCTGTACAGTGATTTACAGACATCCTCACACACACACACAGCCAAGAGCCTGTGTGGAAAGAAATGTGGCAGAAAACCTTGGACAGACAGAAAAAGTACTGTTAATAAAAGCTCCAGGGAATGACAGTACCTTGTCTGTCTGTAAAGTTTCTAGCAAAAAGTGCAGCCAAAAAAAAAAAAAAATTAAAATATTAGCAGGCCTCTGGAACAGAGGAGGCTGGCAAGGGAAACGTTCCCAATCTGAAAGAGTTCACATGTGGAAATGAGGTGTGGGCCCTGCCATCAATTTGAAGCGTGGCTGACGGAACACAGCGAGCGTGCTCGGGTGAAGGCAGCAGAGACAGCAGCAGATGATTCACAGCCACATGGCTCTCATCCTATTAAATGGAAATGAAGCATCCACAGCCCAGGCAGCAGCTCAGGGGAGGATTGCGGCTGTGGCCATGAAATAGCAACGGGTGAGGGATTTTCCAATTATTCAAACAACAGTGAGTGAGAGGGGCTGCCCTCCAGCTCAGAGATGCTGTGAGTGCTGTGGCCACAGCCACACTTCCAGAGGAGTTATTCACAAATCTTTATAAGCTCCCTTCAGTTCAGTGTTGGAACCCCGGGCACCAAGAATTTTAGACTTTCTGTGCTGACAGGCACTGACCCCCAAGGAAACAGCATTTGACCTGAGGCCTTGGAAGAGGCTTCCAAGATTGAATGATAGCACTGGGATTTTGGGTGTGTAGTCTGAATTAGAAGTGTGTGATATCACTCTAAGGGGAAAACTTAGATGTCGCCCTCGGATTTGCATGTTTTACTTTGCCTTCTGATGTTTTCATATGCCTTCTGATGTTTATAGAACTTAGAGCAGAGTTCTAACACTTTCTCTTGGAAACAAAGAGATGTTTACATTTTTCTCCTCCAGGAGGAGCTTCTTGAGTGATGGTGATGTTCACCAAGGAGATGGAAGAGGTGGTGACACCTTTGACCAATCTCTTGTGATTCTGTACAGTTGTACACATTGGAATCAGAAATTTGAAATAAAGAGAACAAGGAACAGAGAGATTCCTGCTGACCTTGGCCTCACCCTACCTCATCCTTTCGTGTCCTATTGCAACACTTAGAGTTTAAGGTTTTAGACTACAGTAATATATATAAAATGAGATGGAGGTTTTAAGGTGTAGACTAAGACCTTCTTTATCTTCTTCTTCATGGGTTTGGGTGGTATTCTGTAATTGGGTAGAAAAATCCACTTTGCAGACTGCAAGTGGTCGAGTATTGTGTTAAAAGAAAATATAATTGAGGTATTGTTTCATAATTGGACAATTCATCCTTAAAAGGCCTTATAAGGAGATAGAGACAAAGGAATTTTTAACTCTGTTAGCTAGAACTCACAGTTTGTGAGACTAATATAGATAAGAATTAATAAACATCTGAGTTTGAATGCAAAACATTGTCTCTCAAGCATTTAATCTCAGCTCTNAGATAAGAATTAAGAAACATCTGAGTTCGAATGCTTAACATTGTCTCTCAAACATTTAATCCCAGCTCTAGCAAAAAAAAGAAGATAAAAAGCAACAGTTCAGCACACATTTAACTCACAGCTTTAGGGTTATGAGATATAGGGATTCATCTAGATCCATGAAAACCTCTCCCCTCCCCAGGAAAAAAGTTGTATCATACTGGAAACCCACACTGGGGGTCTTGTGATTGAGGTCCAGCCTTCCAGAACCAGGAAAAAGTTCTTCAGAATCAAGGGAAGTGCTTCTATGTCGCATCAGTTGTGGACAAAGAGGACACAACACTTCAAAATTTCAGTGGCCTAAGCCATACTTTAATGTCACAGCCTATTTTTATACAGTTTTCAAAGTCATGGTATTTAATTCTAATTGATTAGTAACTTTCTTGGCACTCAATTCATCAGTTACAAAGTGCTTGTGTGTGTACGTGCTAAGACTCTCTCTTTGCACAGGTGTTTACATTTTTTCTTTGTGGATTCTCACGGGATAGACTTTTTATTTTTCACAGCTGCAAACTACCTTCTTACAAGAATAGATTGTTATGCAAACTGATTCTCATTCTTATGATTCTTTCTCACGGGAACTTAACAGGCTAACTTTGCTTAGCCAAAATAGCAAGGCCTGATTTTACAAGGCCTTTCTTTTAGAAGGCTTTACCTATGTGTAACACCTTTAGTCTTCCATCATCTTTGGATCAGGCTCCTAATGAAACCATCTGTTCCCATGCCTCTCCACAGAGGGAAAAACAGCTCCAGAGGAAGTTTGAGACCATTGCTCTTCTTTGCCTTTTGTTTTTCACCTTTCACCATTTGCCCTCCCTTCTTCAAGTGAGTAATAAGAGGTTTTTATGTGCCACAGAAAGAGATGACAGCTGAGGTGCAGCCCAGAAGGTGTGGAAGCTGTGGGCATAGATCACTCACTATTCACAGAATCCCTAGGTTGGAAGAGACCTCCAAGATCATCAAGTCCAACCCAACCCTAACCTCAACTAAACCATGGCAACAAGGGCCACATCCAGTCTTTTCCTAAACACATCCAGAGATGGTGAATCCACCACCTCTCCAGGTAGACCATTCCAATACTTTATTACCCTTTCTGTAAAAAACTTTTTCCTCATATCCAGCCTATATTTCCCTTGGTGCTGCCTAAAACTGTGTCCTCTTGTTCTCTCAGCTGCTGCCTGGAGAAAGAGACAAACCCCACCTGAGCACAGCCACCTTTCAGGGAGTTATAGAGAGTGATAAGGTCACCCTTGAGTCTCCTTTTCTCCAGGCTGAACAACCCCAGCTCCCTCAGTCGTTCCGCACAGGGTTTGTGTTCCCAGCCCCTCTCCAGCCTCGTTGCCTCCTCTGGACGCGCTCAAGCGTCTCAACATCCCCTAAACTGAGGGGACAGAGCTGGACACAGCACTCAATGTCCATCCTAAACTGAGGGGACAGAGCTGGACACAGCACTCAATGTCCATCCTAAACTGAGGGGACAGAGCTGGACACAGCACTCAATGTCCATCCTAAACTGAGGGGACAGAACTGAACACAGCATTCAAGGTGCTGCCTCATCAGTGCCAAGCACAGGGGAAGAATGACCTCCCTGGTCCTCCCTTCCTACCAGGATGAGTAAACCTGTGATGATATTGGAGCAATGAGTGTGTCCTAAAGCTATTCCTGAGGTGACAATTTCTTAGCAGGAGTGTGAGTACAAACACACAAAGGTAAATGCAGGTATTGCAAACCCACCTTTTAGTTTTCCTCATCCTGCCAGGTACTGAGCAGTGCTGAGTCAGTTTTCTATGAATTTTGTTCTCTCTTCCTTAGGAAGTTGCTGCCAAAGCACAGGTACCTTCAATCAATTACAAAAATAGTATCTTGTACAGAAATAGGAGAGCTACGCAAGATCAAATTAAATGGAATTTAAAAAACATATGGAAAGAAAACACCTCCCATAATGCTTGGCCATTCTCAGCTCAAAATTCATATAATCACGAGAAATACTGAGATTCCCTTATCATAGCTCATTCTGCTAATTTGTCCTAGGTATGGCAAAAGGAATTGCTGAGGATTTGTTGCTGCCCTTTCACTCTGTGTCTGTTCTGTCACCTTTACTGATTGGATGATACATTGCATTTTTTTTTCCGAAAGGAAACAGTTCTACTTAAGCTCAAGGCTTGACTTGAAGCCAGCAGAAGTCATTCAATGGATGAAAAGATTTTCAGTCTTTTCTTTTAATTCACCTTCACAGATCATGTAGGTCTGCCCTGCCAGGCCATCAGACAGCGTGTCATCTACACAGGGAGGCAGAGATATTGAAATACAGATACTGAAATAGCATTTCTGTAGCTTTTCGTATGACCCATACAGTCAATGAGAAAACATCCCACCTATTTGAAATCAATATCTAAGGATGGCATCAATGGTACTTCCACAGGTGCCAAAATCCTTTTCCATTGACTGCTGAGAACCCAGACAATGACCTTGGGTCAGGCACTGAGCTTTTAGATGCATCTACATAAATGAACAGCCTTTGCTGCAAATTCTCAAGGCTTTCTGCTGCTTTCAGTGGTCAAAGGAGACCTTTCCCTTCCTCTGATACTCTCAGCAGGACAGCCTGTGAATCAATCCACACACTGCTTCACAGACAAAAATGATAATTTTTTTCTGCATTCCTGGAGCAGAAAGGTCTGTAAACGTTGTCCTCTTTGCATTTTTTCCCCCTTGAAGCTGCAATAGGTAAAGGCAGTGAGATCTTAGCAGAGAGGAAACAAAGTTCAAGAACACTCAGTAGAATGTCCTGTCATGTCATGTGGGAGTGATGCCAAGTTAAACTCTCCCCTGCGGTGGAGATAAAAATTTGTCAGGTTCTGGTATGGATGAACATCCGTGTTACCAGGGACATCATTTTCAAATATTGTGCTGCTCCAGGTCATTCTTAAATCACACTGGCTGTTGGAATGATTGAGGTGCATAATGTGAACTCAGAGACTCGTGGTTACTCTCACAGACAGCAAAAATATTACCTTCGTTTTTTCTGCATTAGCGGTCAAAAAGTAAGTTAGGATTGTGATAAGAAAATGTGATTTGTGGGTTGGATTTCACTTCTGCCTCTTTTACACTTACCTGGAGTAGTGCCTAAATTGTCAGTAGAGCTGTAGAATTTCCACAGTTCCCCTTAACGTGGCTAAAACTCAGACAAAACATTGCAAGCACCTCACTGAAAAAAATCAGAATGGGGTTCCACTGCTGTGGAGAACAGGAGCCTCATCCACTGCCTCAGATGGGTGTGACAAAGCCCTTGAGCACCTAATTTCAGAATCAATCAGATCCTTTCCAGTCTACCGAATGAAGAAAAAACTATTTTTGCAACCTGGTTGGTTGCAAGAGTGGATGAAAGATTTTTAAGGTGCTTTTAGTGTATATTCAAACCTGGCTCAGATCTGCACAAGTCACCTCTGAGCCCCTCTGTCCCACCAGAACACTTGTTTTCTGTTTACTGTGATCCTCTCTTAGGTCTGCCAGTCTGCTCTCCACTGCTGTGCATTTAAATAACATTTTTAAGGCTGATAATAAAATAAATGTGAGTGTAACAATGCAAAGAACATTGTATTAACCACCACCACCACCCCCCCAAATTCTCCTTGTCGGCTTTCTGCAGTTAACTTGAAAAGCACAACAAAGTTAATGTGCTGTCAACACTCAGCTCTGAAAATCCAGCTGGGATCTAAAGATAGCAGATCAAAACCTGTCACTGGAATGGGGGCACAGTGCTGCTGCTGAACAAGCTGTCCTAATATTTACAGGTTGTTTTAAACAACAATAATGTTCTGATTCCCCACTGATACAATTCCCTGGCACTGAGGGTGCATTGCAAATATCCTGGATATTGGCCCAGTGTCTCCATCTGATATAAAGCTTCTGCTGGTGGCTGGGTGGAATTTTGGATGATGTATGGCCTTCAGCTGCTGGCGGTGGCAGGAAGATGCATGAAGCCGTGTGAGATAAGAAGGTCACAGGCAGAGCTCACTGGATAAATGCTTCCTTGAGGAGCTTTGCTGGCTGATATAAGTCGGTTGTCCCAAGGGAAAAAGAGCATTTAGGAAAGTCACAGGCATAAGCGCCTTCAGAACAAAACATCACACAGAAAGTCTTTGATGTAAGAGTGTTTACACTCCACAATTGGGGTTTGGGATTTTAATTTACTGCTCTGGTCAGGCTAAAAAAGAGCTGCTGGAGGTTTAAATGCTTGCAAAGCGTTCCTTTACCTCCCCTTAAATAAAATATCTAAAATACCTATTTATTGTGGCTTCTATATACTAATTTGAGCTCAGCCAGGGATGTTTTAACTACAGCCAACAATGAATACACAGGTACTGGGTTGGGTAAGTCCCTAAGTGCATTGGAACCTTGGAAAAGTAGAAGTGCCTCTCATCTGTTTGTAATTCATGGCTAAAAAATCTGAAAAAGATTAAACCCAAAAGGTACAACTTTTTTTTTTTTTTTTTTTTT
>VWYP01026744.1:24078-42568 GCA_013400435.1 Pycnonotus jocosus | reverse complement strand
TTAAAAGTTTTGGGATTGCAATGGTGAGAAGTCGTAGTAGGAGCAGTAGTATTAAAATTCCAATAATTTTAATGGGTACATATATGAACTCTGTTCTCTCAAATTAATGCAACTATAAATACAATCCATATCAGATTATGTTTCAAATACAAATAAGTTTTAGCTTTGTTTTTCTTCTGTAAAGAAGAACTGAAATTTGGTAGTTCATACTTTTAAAAGGCAAAGAAAAAGATTTGCGGGTTGTGGGAGAAACAAGTTTTGAGTTTTGAATGGCTTGAATTAGCAGTACTTCAATTTGGACCAAGTTTATTTTGTGAAACAGGCACAATGCCTATAGGTAGGGCAACAAACAATATTGAAATTTTATGCTGTATATTGTATTTTGATGAAAGTGGAAGAACATATTGTTCTGCTTTTGGTTCATGGCAATACTCACTATGCATAAATATCTCTGAATCAGGAAGGTACATATATTTTACTTTTGGATTATCCTGTTTTTCTTCTAGTCAATCCATTCCTTTAGTGAATCTGTGAAACAAAAAGACCTTTCCATTCAACTTTCATCTTGATAAAGTGTTTTATCTCATGATTTGTGTTTCTGTGGTACAATTCCTTTGTCCACATGCACACACAGAGAGTTTTGGTTTTCTTAGGATATGTACACATTTCTACTGGTTTTGGCACAAAATTCCTACATGACAAAATTCACTAGAAAATAATGTGGGTAATTTCTTTGTGGATAATTTGGGGCTAGTTGTTTTGTGAAAGACTAAATTATTGGCTTTACAGGGTAAGCTATGCAGAAATTATGTCTCAGCCTCTCATATATTTCAATTTCTTTTTTAAGTAAAGGAAAGATATTCAATTACAGAGCCATTGCTCCACCAACAACTTGGTGGAATTACTCAACAGAAGTGTTTGCTAGAACCACTTGCTATTTTTACAGCTGTCTCCTTACTTCAGTTTCAAGAGTAGGGTTTTGTAAGTGTTGTGTATCTTTACCAGCTTAATTCTCATCAGGTAGTCTTCATGCTGCAAAGCATTCTTCCATACTGCCTTCTCAGGATTTGTTACTTTAACTCAAGACAATTGTTCTGGATTGAAGGCAAATACAAAATATCATTTTAATGTTTGCTCTTTGTATCATGCAGCTTACCTGATTAGCTGCTGTTAAAACAAATGATTACAAATAGTCATCCTTCAAGGCCAGTGAAAAGAGTAGCCTGTAACTTCAGTAGTGCCAATGGGAATATTTGACCTCTCATCTCCAATCCTGACATTGTTTAACCATATCCCACAACTAGAGAATTCCAATTATTTGTTCAGAAGAGCCATTCATAATTGCCTGGTGTAAGCCGGCCTTTAGGATGCAAAGCAGAAAACAATGAAAATGCTACTCTAGTGAATTACAACAGCAGCACTTAAATGTAGAAATTAAATAGGCCTCTTTTCACAGCTTTCTCTTTCTATTCTGAGAGGCCTCAGCCTGGTGACATCAAAGACAGGATTATGTGAGAAGATAAAAACTTGATCTAATGTCCATGTTTGAAGTCATGAAAGTCCTCCTCTCTTCAAGCCAAAATAACCCTACTTAAAGCACAATGAGCTCTAGTCCAGGTGCAGGAGGGGGGAAGGTTTCAGCAGGGCACTGAAGATATGTCAGGAAAGCCAAAGAGTTGTACATTAAACCATAATCTTCCTAAATGTGCTAAGAGATTGTATGTAGGCTTTAAAAGCTTTGTCCTATCAATTAGTTTGTTAAGTCTTTCTTTTAATTGAAGAATGCTATTATGCATGTGACTGAATTGGCCTTTAATGAGAATTTAACCTGTTTCACCTATTTATAGGGAAATCTACTTCATGATATATGAGGATCAAAAGGGGAATACTAAAATACAGGGTCATCTAAGAGTACACTGTGAATACATTGTCAGTGTCTCTGCATGTAACACCCCATTTCTGATACGGCTGATACTCTGCCTATAAATTACAGAAGGATTTAAGATGTAGGGCAAAAATATGGCCTTTTTATATTTCAAAACTTGCCCCTCTGTGAAGGAGTCTTCTTACATTCAAATATTCTCTCATGTGGTGAAATGGTCTTCTCTGTAGTCTCAAAAAATTGAGATCAATGGAAACTTCCACCTCATAAAAATGTACAGTTTCAGTGCTTCATAAACATGACTTTTATCTTAATGTCAGCATCTCCAAAATATGTCATTAAAAGTTCTTGCTTTTATAACCGTGAAGAAACTATCATGGATGTGGACAGTCTCAGCAAGCCAAAACAAGTGCAACTGTCCAGGTTAAAATGCAAGCTGATTGCTGTAAAGTTTAATGGACATAAGATGCTAATGAAAATATTTGCCTTTTGTACAATCTAGGACCTTGCCATGTGGTCCTCTCTTTGCCCTGCATTTTCAGCTTTTTACACATATTCACTAACAGAAGAGATACATAGCAGGTTTTCAGTTCATAACTATGGACAATCAGATGCAACAAACCACATGAAGAATAAGTAGTAGACCATATGCCTGATATTCACCACAGCCTCAATTCCAGCATCAGATAATTCACAAGAGTTTTGTCATATTCAATTCTGCTCCACTGTTGGGGGAGGATTTCTCAGTGGTTTATTTGCCATAACTTTAAAATTATGAATCTATTATATTTCCCTTATGTACATGATTCCAGACAAATGGTTATGTTATTATAGAAGCATTGGAACAAATATATTTCACTTACTTTGAATTATGATGGAGAACAGAATTCTCTTTTTCAAAAATCTGATCCTTTACTGGCTTTATATATATTAAAAAGGCTGGCTTTATGTATATAATCCATGTAACTACATATTTTGATGGTTGTAATGTAGCTTAATTTCTTCCTTTTATAGTTGTATCCAGCCACACATGATTTCTACTGCCAATTCCCCAGCTCCGTGCCTGCCTTTTTTTTTAGTTTGTGAGGTCATTTCCCCTTTCTCCTACTGACTTTAAATCACTAAATTCATCCTGCTTTTTTTCTTTGTAAAAGTTTTAAGACTGGATATTCCTGTTGAATGGGAAGCTTTATTACTGCAAGATTCATGTAAAGGCCATCGATAGCAACTTCATTGAATCAGTTCCTGACAGACACAGAATGTTTCTTCATGACATAGGACACACACCTAAATGGTAATTCTATAGGCAGGTAGCATATTAATTAGGTTTCACCAGCATACAAAAACGTTTATGATGTGTTTCTTACTGCTATGACTTAACACTTCTGTCAAGTCAGTCTTACAGGTGAATATTTTCTTCCGGTCTGTCTTTCAGGCAGCACAGTGGTGCTAAAGTCATTGGGTAAGTACAAAGCAAGGTTTTCATTACTTGATGATGGTGGGAAGGCCCCTCATAGAATATTTTCAAGATGTTAGTTTAATCCTACAAGAGGCCCTTGAGGCTTCTTTTCCCATTTGCAGCTCTGGGTGGTCCAGCTGAATCCTTTGAGATCATTGGGGTCCCCCTAAGCATTTTGATGACAAAACAATTAATGGAAATTCTTAGAATGGGGGCCTGATAGAATATTTAACAAGCTGTTAGCTTCCTTTACTTCTTCCATAAAACTGTCATCCCCCTCACTTTCCTGTTTTTATCACTGCTATATATAGCAGCAAGAAACATTTGGTAAGCAGAAAAATTGAGAATAAATATTTGCATAACCAAGAACTACTGGGTAGTGTCCATTCTACATCTGAAAGCAGCTGCCTAAATGGGTTAGGTTCAAAACAACAAAAAATCTGACATCTATCCATGTATCCATATATGGATCTGGGCACTGCCATCTGGAAGCATCAGAACCTCAAGACAGAATGGGGCAGCTCTTCTAGCAAACCAAAGCTCCACAGCACTTGGAAAAGGGATAATGCTAATTAGAAACCACAGAGCTCAAAGGGGTGAGAAGACCCGATTAGCTAGCTTAACTCAGTAAGAAATGAAAATATTTGGCTCAGATAAGACTCAAAGGAAAGAGAAAATCTGTCTGAATTCACACTGTCTCTAAGGCAGTGCTGGTACCCAAAGCTTATTTGCATGAGAGTGCAAGTGGATTTCATCATTGCTTTCTTCTAAGTAGGACAAGTACCAGTAACAAGGGCAGAGTTTTATGAACACGATGATGTATTTCATAAACCTTTAGTTGTTTCCATCCACCCATTTGTAGGAACTGAATTAGGAGAAAAGTATCAAAATGAAAGGCTGTTCCCATGAGAGGGAAGAGGATCTTGCAAGTGGGGCTTGAACCAATATTTGTGAGGTTTAGATACAGTCTTTGTCTCTGCTACCAGCTATCTAAGCAAAGTTAGGTTTTCTTTATGTTCTCTGTCTGTAAAACACATGAGTAATGCCTTTTTGTATTCTACAACTCTATCTGGCATGAAAAAAAATGCACCTCAATCTTGACTGGACCCCTTGATGCTCTGAGTGTCCAGTCTGCAAAACTTGTACTTCACTTCTCATCTGATTTGCAAGTTCCCAAGAAATAAAAATGTTACAGCTCAATTTTTTTGTTTGGTTGGTTGGTTTTTTGGGTTTGGGGGTGGTTTTTTGTTTGTTTGTTTATTTGTTTGTTTACCTCTTCTTTTGTTATGGTGGTGCTTTTCACTAAGATACTGCAGTGTTTTCATCATTTGACCTGGTGGGCTAGAAAGGAGAGTTCCTGTGAGTTGTTATGACTTCCTACATAACAACAGTATTAACAAATTCTGATATACACAGAACAGTCTCTGAATATCTTGGCCATGCTGGGTCAAGTTAATTGAATCTTTCCTTTATCTACCAAGGATGAGAATGGAAACTGCATGAATCAACCCAATCTCTTACTCTTCTGTAGCTACTGTGAGAATTATCACCTGGTGTCAGTGTCCTTATTAAATACTTAATGAGAAATTTTAAAATCAAAGAAACTTGAAAAGTTAAAATATATTCAGCAGCAGAAGCAAATATTAATTTTGTAAGTCCTCTTCCATGTGCCCTTGTTCATTTTGATGGAGTAAAGTCACTGAATACACTTTCATCCTTTGACAGACCAGAATTTGTGTCTGCACTGCTTGTGAATCTTCCTCCAACAATAAGCCAATTCATGCCCAATTCTGATTTCTTTGACATGTTATCTCTAAGTATTACTCCAAAATGACCTTCCAAAATTTTGAGATTAAGGTATTGCATTTCATGAAGCATTGTCAATCTTTGGAACTTCCTACATAAATGTCCAATATTCTTGCCTTAGATTCTCAATATGTTTTTTTGGCATTTCAAATCTGGTGGTTCTCTTGTCACAGCATTGTTGGAAAAAAAGATAAGGAAAGGAAAAAGAGATCCATTTAAAGAAAATTATCTTTACTGACCTTGCAGTATTTTTGATAACATGACAAATAAAAAAACCCTGTATCTTATAGGCAATTAGGGTGTTCTCACATGTATGATGGCATTGATTTACTTCAGCCTGTGCTGGTACAGCTTTCTTGACTTCAACATTTCCTTCTTAAGTGATGGAAAAGTGCCAGAGATTTTTTTTTTTTTCTCAAATTATTTGTGCAACAGTATTGATGGTATAATGCTCTGAATTAAAAAAGCACACAAAAATCCCAAGGCAGGGATTGTTGACATCAGAATCAAAAAGTTCAGACTGTTGTTCCAAAGAAGCAATTTCCCCCAGGAGAGGAGTGAAACCTTGGCAGAGCCTTGCAGCTACTGCCTTCACAAAAATGTTAGCATAAGAAAGTTATGCCCTTAACAGCCAGTAGTGACAAATGCCTTTCTGCCTTCCCCTGCCATGAATTAAAAGAAATGTCCACTCATCACTTTTGGGAGTTCCAGAAAACTGCTGGGACACTCAAGACACCTCTCTGATGACAATGAATCACTGCCACTAGTGTGGTCCCACTCTTTTTCATGGCTGTCAAACAGGGAGCCAATGTTAATTTTCAGCAAATCAGAGAAATATAGTTGAATTTAACAGTTTTCTGATTCCTGCCTGGGAGAAATGTATGTTTGTGATGCTTCTCAGGTACATTAGGAAAATTGAAACTATTGACAGCAGACTTAACTTCCCTATAAAAAAATTTCAGCCTGAAAAAATTGTAGACATTCAGTGACTGAAAAAAAATCTTACCATATCACAAGAAACAGAGAATTTCATATTCCCTAGAAGAATATTCCTTAGAAGATATTCACTGTCAAACTCAGAGAACACAGGTTCTGGGCTTAAAATAAGAACTGAAGAAAACTCAGAGTAGTAAATAAATAGAGCAGTAAATTTAAAAATTATTGTGCAAGTAAGGAAGACATGAAGAGGACAATAAGAGCACTCTATGTATGCTAAAGGTATTATGAATCCATGAGAACTTCCAATTTATTTCTTGACCTTTATTCATATTCCTGCATATTCAATGAGTTTTCTGCTTTTTTGTTAGTAAAGGGAATCTTTTGAGTTGCTTGTATCCGGCAGGTCTCTCCAGATACCTTTGTTACAAGACCTAAAATGTGTAAGTTTATGTTACCAGTGTATAGTTAGTCAGCCTTTGTGTAAGGTTCTAGTCCTCCTCAATATACACTGATGATTTGCCAAGCACCATCATACCAAGCTCTTTACTGAAGCTGTCATCAGTATTCACATTGTTGCACTATCTGTTTTTTCACTAAAAGTTGGTTACCAGGGAAAAACATTGAGGTTTTTTGTAGTATCTTGCATTCTATGCCTGCAGGTTTTATTAACCCCATTTCATGTTTATATTTGTTATTCTTTCCTTTAGAATTCCTTAGCCTAACATGATGTTTGTCCATATATTTTCTTTTCATTTGTCTGGAGATTTGCAGATGAAATATGCTGGTGACACAGAAACACCTTTACAAAACAGCAAATATATTGAAGTGCAAAATCTGCAGCGATATGACTTTGACCCCAAGTTGAAGCTCATGTTTTCAACATATTTGTTTGTTTGTTTTCAACAAAGCTGGAAGTTGGTAAATAAATCAGAACATTCCCCATTTTTAAGAAAGCTTAGAAACAGCTATAATATAAAGATACCAGAGGGTTAGTAAGGATCCCAATTCACTTGTTATCTCTTTTACTGGTGTAATTGGTGCAACTTAACTTTGGAGATATATCATATTCATCCTTTTATGGATTTTTATTTATCTCTATCACAGATACTTGAGGAAGCAGTAAGTTGATTCTCTTTCTAAGTCTTACGGCAACATCCCATTCTACTTTAAAAATTATGTACAGTAATAATCGGCTGGCAGTGTAGCACATTACATTGCATTTTTTTTTCTGTGTGTACCAGGCAAGCTTTTCATAATCAGTCAGTAATAATGAGTTAAAAAAGATGTAAGCACCTACCAGTTTCAATCATATATTTTATTAGGCATATGAATTATCACAATAATCTGCATGTTTACTCATCTGTTATGGTACAAATTCATACTAGCCACAGTCAAAAGACCATATAGGAATTAAAAGCATCATAATTTCAAGACTTAGGAGAGGATAAATCCAAATCACACATCCCACATAAAACAACAGGTTCATAAAAGACAAATTGCTACTACAATTACACTAAAAAGTTTCTGTTACATTTTTTTCAGCAAACTATCATTTTCCAGTAGCAGTTCTATGGTGCAAACAATAGATGAAAATACATTTTCCTTCTTTCTTTATGGACTTCTATATATGATTAATATTGATTGAACTTCAAATTATTTAGACCATTGTCAAAGGAAGACCTGACCCAGGCTGGGAGTTTGCTGTATAGTACACAGAATTAAAAGTCTATTTTTTGTTAAAATGAAGACTAATAATAAAAAAATAACATCCCTTTCTCATGGAAGACTTCTTTGCCTAATAATTTATTCACTGGTGTTCTACCAAGAACCTCCCTTTTGACAGTAAGGGGCATGATTAGTTGATAAGGAATATCAAGTTGTTTTTACTGTTCCAAATGACTGCTTTAAAATGACAGTGGCCTAAAAATTTGGGGCATCATTGGTCATCATTGTGCCATTAACATCTATTTTTCAATAATTATTTCAATAAGCAATACGTAATAAAAGCAGTCCATGCAGTGTGAACTTACAGCTTTCTTCCAGGTCTTTTGCCTTAAAAACAGATTTTTGTATGTCTTTGGAAATTACTATCTCTTCCAGATTAACCATCACTGTGATGTCTAGAGAAATATTATAGGTTACTGTGGTATATTCTGGATGTCAAATGCAGTAAAATGTATCTTTTAATACTCTGTGAAACTCAGTGCTAGGCTTGGTTTTGTCCATTGTTAGAACTTCTTTATTTCCTCCTTCAAAAAGCTGTTTCTTTTCACTGGTCCTGTAACTAAACAAGGAGATAGAGACAAAAGTGATACACTGATGCTTCTGCCAATGCCTACAACACCATGGATGCTTCAGACATGCGTGGCATAAACTCAGCACTATTACAGTACCAGGACACAGATGTCTGAGTTGCTTCTCCATCTTTAAATCTGTACCTATATGCAGCCTACTATATCAATTATCCTGGCATAAATAAAAAATGGGTCCAGTCTTTCATGCAGAAATTTTTTAATTGTTTAAACTGATTTCACCAGAAAATAAGCAAATTATTCCAATCAATGCAGCACTGTCCTTGAAATGAGGAATTTGTACACTCCTGAACCATTTAAAATATTTTCCGTATAGAATATATGCGGCTAGCCTTTGGAGTTGGAGTTCTCTGCAAATGCATCTCTGCATACGTCCAATCTGCTTTCATATATTGTAAATAGCAGTAAAGAATCGCTTTCATTCTGGACCCTCTAGCTACAAATGGAAGTCACAAATCCTGATCCCCTCTCTGATGAAGAACAATTGTCATCAGTGAACCCAGATGTTCATCTATCCCAGTGTCCTGTCTCCAACAGTAAACAAATAATGGATGTTCTAGAAGGAGCAGGACAGGAAAAGTATGTCACAATACTTTCTGAAATATATTATTAGCATAGCAAATCTGAGCAGGAGATAATGAGTTCTTGTGCATCAATTCTCAGTGATCTTACATAAATTTTCCACTTTTTCTTAAAACGCATGTAAAATTTTAACATTCTGAACATCCCACAACAATTAATTCAGTAGTGTGCTGTGTGAAGCATCCCATCTTTCTGTTTGCTTTGAACCCTTTTGAAGACTCACAGTTCTGGTATTAAGAGAAAGAATGAGCAAGTGTGCCTCAGCCTCCTTCTCCAGGTCTCTCTCAGTTTTGTAAATTTGTGTCATATATCTCTGTATATCCTTGCCTTCCATGCTGAAAAGTCTTAGACTTTTGGATTGCTACATGTACAGAAGATGTACCTTTGATCATCGCCTCTGATTCTCCCTGTATCCTGACAGTTTTAATGTACCTCAGGTATATTTCAGGTGTGAGGAACTCGCAGGTCTTCCTGGTGCATTCCAGTTTCCTTTAGATTTAAAGAGGGACATGGTATTTTATGTTATGTTCTCTGTTCTTTTGCTAATATTTTTTCTATTTTCACAGCTAATGACTAATAAACCAACATTTTCTTAGTGCTATCTACCATAACTTTGTAAAAATCCAAAATTTACGACCTATCATTTTGTATATAACACAATAATTATTTTACCCATGCATAGCAGTTTTCATATGTCAATAATGAATTTCACTTTTCATTTTATTATCCTGTAACCCAGTGTGGATGTCTTTCAGCAACTCCAGTTTTTTGGCCATTATTTTTTGTTAGTCTAAATGACTTAATATTAGCAAACATTTGTCACTTTCCTGGCTGTGACTCACCTTTTACATACTACATCTATGAATTTCTGGGACACCCAACACCTGTCCCTTTGGCACTCTGATTTGAAAATTTGCCATTTTTCCTATCCTTACTTCCATCTTTCTGTCCATAATTTGTTTTCTGCAATGGCACTTGGACTCTGCCTTTGTAGAGACACATCCAAGCCCTCTGTCTCATCTGACACTTCATGAGCCTTACATTTGTTGCTGTAAAACATAACTTTCTCCATGTGCCATTTTTCAGCTGACCTTTTTTGATACACAGATGTGAATCTGAATCCTTTTGAGTTGAAGTAATTTTGAACTTATTTTCTTCCAGGGTTCTGAGAAGAATGCTATATTACACTTTTCTTCACAGGCTGTGCCAGTGACCACATTGTATAAGCAGAGAGGCAGGCTCACTGATTCTTTAAACAAATGAGTTACATACTTTTACATGTCCAGAATAGAGGCTCGTAATTTGTTGTTTTTATCATTAGATGTCTAAAATCAAACCTGGTTTGTCTAACTAGAGATGGTTCATCAAACCATTTATTCATCAGAACTCCAAAAGCTGAGGTGAAATTTTACTTTTCAAAACAGAAATTATTACATATTTCCAGCACTTACTGGGAAGGCTCTATCTTAAAACAGACTTGAAGAATAATGATTTAAAATAAAGTCTTACAATAAAGATAAATATTGGTTGCCACAAGCAGCAGCAGCAAAATTCCAAGCAGATTTTCTGTATCAATTTTTGTCCAGAGACTTCAGAATTGGATCAATGGAGTGCAGAATTTCAGTTGTAAGTCTGGTTGTCACAGTGTAGCAGGTATCACTGAGATCAGAACATAGCCAGTGAAACACTCCTATCATGTTTAGACCATAAGCTGTGTTAATTATAAGAGTCTTACTGCATTTACTTTTCTTTCTTTGTTTGTGTGCCCTATGGACTTAAAATACAAGAAGCAATGCCTTGGTTGGGAATAGTTTCCCATGAGTGGAAATAACAATCACTGTATTAGCTAGCCACAATAAACCAGAAGCATACTGGGGTGAAATCAATGCCTTTTCTTAGGCCTCCATTCTTCTAGTAATAAATTTTACTTCTCTACCTTTGGCAGTCTGATGATATGAAGATTAAGCTTGCTTGTCCTCCTTGCATCTGTTTCTTCTGCTTACAAACACTCCACCTGCACCCACTCAGTAAAGACTCAGCTGCCTTTTCTGTGCAGAACACATGTGCACTTCAAGCTGAAAACAAGCTGTTTCTACATGAGGTGCACTGGTTTACTAGACAGACAAAATCTAGTAGTTGGCACAAGGCTGTTTTCCTATTTCATTTCTCAAGTGAAAAATCTTGCCCTTCACCATTTTATACCTGGTGCTTTTCAGCTTGGAAGAAAGGATACTATTTCATTTCTCTATCATCTCGTTTTTTAAGCAGCATTGGAATTGTGTGTATTTAAGTATTGGGATTACTGGTTGTTATTACAAATTTCTGTAACTTTGCAAAGGCTGTGTTTAGAGATGAAGTACTTAAGAATAAGGAAAAATAGATGTATAAATGAGTTAGAAAATACTACTTGAATAGTTAATTTTCCCTCCCCCTGATAACCTGAAATTCACAGGTTCTAACCCCCTAAAATTTTCACTGTACAAGCTACAGAAAATATCCCCATCTTTAGTTCATACGAAGTGTAGGCCACTGCACTGGGAGTCACACTAAGCCGTCTGGGCGAGTGACCCATGGCCTAAACTCCTCACTTCCCAAAGCCCGCATGGTGCGGAAAACCTGCTGCACACAGCGCCCGTGTGTGCAGATTGCTGTGCACCCCGCAATTCGCTGGGTACCCTACAAATCCCCGTGTACTCCGCCGTCCCGGCATGTCCTTCCGGGCGATGGGCGGGGGCCGAGCCCTCAGGCCCTTCTCGTCTCCGACCAGAGACTTCCTCCCGTCGGGAGAGCCTCCTGCGCCGGGCGCCCTGCCTATGTTTTCGATCCACCTGCCCCGACTGCCCGGGTGCGAAAGGCGGCGGGAGCCTCCTGCTTACAGCTCGCCGCGGCACCCAGACAGGCCTCCTCACACCAAATAAAAGTTTTTCTGCAATGAAATCTAGAAGGTCATTCATAATCTTAAAACTGACCAGAATCGTTTGAATAATTCCCAGGAGGATTATCTCTTCTCCTGTTCCAAATCCCCCATCCCTCTAAACCCTTTGACCGATATAAGGGGAAAACTACTAAGGTTCCTTAAGATGTGCTTTGGAGTCCTACATAGCAGTTACATCAAGAGCAGTAGAATATATTTAAATACATATAGAACTAATATACAACTACTGCGATTCATTATTTATTTGGCAGACAGCTTTTTTTATAAGCAACTTGGTTTTAGCAGTGAGAATATCGAATTGGATCTCTGCCTAAGATGAAAAACAGCAGAGTAAAAAAAAATATTAAGCACTTTTTCATTTTTTCTTTGTATTTTTTTGTTTATTTGTTTGCATACTGATATTTTCTTTTGGCTCAATTTATCTGGTTGCAACACTTTAGAGGCGATTCCCCTTCCAGACCGATTCAGAAACCATGATACTAATATGCGTCTCATTAGCATAACATTATTAGTAGTATTTTTTAGGCGCTAGAAATTCTATAATTTTTGAAATTAAGGTGAAAACACGCCTAGAACAGAAGGAACAACTGGAAGTTCTACAGTTCTGGGTCGAACAGACCGCACGAGTGTGTGTGGGGAAAACTTTGGACAGACAGCACTCAACAGGTTTGCTTTTCCTAGCAAATTTCCCTGGCACCAAGAAGGGTCAGTCTGTCACAGGATATCCTTCCCCAGGGGCGGGGACAGCGACCTGGCGTATCGGGCCACTGTTGGTGCGCCGGCATGACGGGATAAAACCAAGGAAGCAAGTGCGATCCAGCACATGTTGAAACTGGCAAAACTACAACTGCCTTCAGTGGGATCGGGTTCCGAGCCTGTGCCCTCTTTTCACACCCGAACGCCGGCTCTTCGCCCGTGAGCTGCGGGCACAGACCGCAGTCCGCCCGTAGCAGGCAATTTACCTCTAAGAGATTTCTTTCCCTTTCTTCCCCTTGTCTTGCCTCCGAGAAAACTTTTGGATACTTTTGTCAGTTTGGGGAGAGGGAGCAAAAATTTACGCTACAAGCACACGTTTCTTAACCAATGTGAAAGGCGAGTATTCTAAATAGCAGCACCAGCAGAAGCGAATGGATGGATTTGCTTTAATGAGCATTGGTGTACAGCAGGGCAGACAGGGTACGGCAGCAATCACTCACAAACCAGCCGGGAATCATCAGCCCAGCCCGTCGCTCTCTGACTTCTGGTCTCTGACTTCTGATCCCTCTGACAGACTTCTCGTCTATTCGAAGATTGTTTTCAGTAAAGTGCTTTTCCTGAATAACTTTTAAATCATTTTCCTGTTGTCTTCCCCCACTTTCCCCCACCTCGTTCGCTCCCCGCCTTCCCCCCTTCCCCCGCAGTTTTTTGTGTTCACATTCACGTGGAAGAAACGCCAAGCAACACGTACAGAGTAGTGGCGTCTGTGAGCGGTGGAAGGCGATGTGAAAAGCACAATCTACGAATTGCCGGACTGTTTTTATTTTAATGAGCAACTAGGGAATTCGGACAATCACAAACAGTTTGAGAGGCCAAGTCATGCTTCAGTCCCTTCTAAGGTACTACAGGATGGATTATAAAAGTGTGAAGGGGAAGCGCAAGCGATCTTTAGCTAAAGGAACCCTTCGCCCACAATGCGGTTGCCACCTAAATTCCCACTACTTAATCGAAATATTTAACGATTACTCTTTAAGCAACAAGCATTACACGTCATGGGCCCCGGAGCTCGCCAGGGTCTAAGGTAAACACTTCGCCCACCTCTTTCGTAGCAAGATCTACAGGGACGGTGGAGCAGAGTTTTCCTGTCTCTGGTGGAAGAGGGAAAAACAGACTTCAGCAGGAGTTTTATCCTTCTGCTCTCCGTGTTCGCCGACCGACTGCAGCACCTTTCCTCTCGAAGCTCGGGTTCCGTGGGGCCCCCGGGGTGACTGCCCCTGGCAAGGGCTCGGCGGGAAGCGCAGGCTGCCCGTGCCTCAGGCTGGAGAGGAGAACTTCGCTCTCGGCCCTTTCCTCCGAGCCAGCCGCTTCGGCCCCGGTTGTGATTTTTCACATTGCCTCTCTCCCCTTAATGACATTTAACGACGATAAAAGATCATACCTGCGACCTGGCTCTCAAATAATCTGATAGTACACGATATAAACACAGACACCAGCAGAGGTATAGTCATGAGATCGATCACGTTTCCGCACGCATGCCCTGGATCCCCCCGTCCTCTCCCTCGGGAGCCTGGGGGCCTCTCTCCCCCGGAGCCCCTGCTGTTTAGGAGTGCACCAGGACGGAGTGGAGGGAGCTCTTGCCTTCGGGGTTGTTGCTCGCGGTCTGTTCCAGCAGCGATGCAGCAGCCGGAGAAGCGGCGGGGCAGATCTGCGAGGCGGCGACCGTCAGAGCAGGGATGGCAGAGGCGGCGGGCAATGCCGGCGCCGGCTTGATGGGCACCGGGACGGCGGGCATGGTCTGTGCCGGCGGGTGGCAGAGCGCCTTCACGGGCATACCGAAGGGGCCGTAGTCGGGGGACACGGGCACGCCGGCCACGGAGTCCATCACCCCCACGTGCGGCCACACGGAGCTCACTACGCTGCTGAGCTGGCTGGGCACCGGGTAGCCCAGGTGGTGCATCACCGAGGCCAGCGGCAGCCCGCCGGCCTGCAGCACACCCTTATAATCTCTGCCGATGATGTTTTCGATGGCGAAGNCCGCCCGCCCCGCCGCCGCCGCCGCCACCGGGCAGGTGATGCTCGGGGCGCAGCACCTTGAAGCGCTTGCGGCGGCGGAGGAAGCTGCCGTTCTCAAACATGTCCCCGCAGTCCGGGTGCAACGCCCAGAAGCTGCCTTTGCCTGGCTGGTCGGGTCGCCGCGGGATCTTGATGAAGCAGTCATTGAAGGAGAGGTTGTGGCGGAGGGAGTTCTGCCAACGCTGGGTGTGCTCCCGGTAGTACGGGAACCGCTCCATAATGAACTTGTAGATGTCGCTCAGGGGCAGCATCTTCTCGGCCGAGTGCTGAATGGCCATGGCCGTCAGGGAGATATAAGAGTAGGGCGGCTTCTGGTCGCTGTACGAACTCTTCCCTGGCCTGGGCATCGCCGCCCCGCACAGCCCTTCCGCGGCCGCACGATCCCGCCGCTCCGGGCTAGGCAGTGCTCAATGCCGCGCACGGCGGGCTTGGGATCCGAGGACTTCACTGCCCTGCCCCGCCGCCGCCTCTACATCCTGAGCGCCTCCTGCCCGGGCCACACGCTACAGCGACCGCCCGGCGGCCGGCCAGCGCGCTCCGTGCACGGCTTCCTCCAGCAGCCTCTCCCCGCGGGACCCGCTTGCCTCGCCGCTCCTCAGCTTGCGGGAGAGACAGCTGCCGCCCAGGCCGCGGGGGCTCGGGGGCTACGTGGCAGAAAGAGGTCCCGGCCCCCGCTGGCGTCCCGCTTTTCTCCTGGAGGCTGCTGAGTCTCCCGGGTTTCACCCCTGCCGTCTGGCACACTCGGCTGGAGTTGATGCTCCTCAGGCACCAAGGGCTCGAGAGCATGAAATTACCTCGGACGTCTGCAGAGACAGGAAAGAAGGAAATAAAAATATTCCTCTCACCGCTCAGTCTAGTGTCTACTTAAAAGTTTGTGGCAGTGGCGAGCGCCGGGAGTCGGCGGGGAGAGGAGGCGAGCGTGGCGACGGCCGCAGTGGCTCTTGGCAGGGCTTGTGCGCTTCGGCGCAGTTTTGTAATGGTGCCCGAGCCGCGAGACCCCCGCAGCTCCTGCTCTCTTGCTATCACATGACAGCCGCTTGGGGACTTGGCGTGTCATGGAAAAGGAGCGGGAAGCGGCTTCCGACTCCACTCTCACATCTCTTCATCAGGGTGAGGTGGAGCCAGGGGGCTGAGGAAACTCCGTATGAGACCGTGATGCGCTTTCCATAGGTCAGGGAACAGCGGCCTAAGCAGGAAATCTTCCTCCTCCCACCTCTCCCACTCCAGCTTCCCTCCACCCCTTTCATAGCCCTCCTATCCATTCTCCTCCTTCTTGACCCCTCGCTCCCGCACAGCCCGGCTTATAGCAGTAGGCGCGAAGGCCCTCCGAGGGGACTGCACCACAGGAAGATGGAAAACGGAAAGAAGTCTTGCCTCGTCCCCACGGCAGACAAGTCGAGTCCAGCGCCCTGGAGAACCGGCCCTCGAGTTAGCCCCGCGAGGCAGCAAGCGGGAAATACAGGCCCTCTGAAATATTTTTTATCATTCCTGTCATTATGTCTAAGAAGTTACTCAAAGACTAGCACAAGAACAAGAGAGAGGTAAAAAATCCTACGCTGTCCTCTCCAAATCGTTACTGTCAATTCTTGCTACTCGCCACGATGCGGCTCATAGAAAACACGTAAAGAACCAGCCAAAGCATCATCATCTGTACGCTTAGAGACGGGCTACTCAGCGCCAGTGTTGGTTTAGACCAGCTCATTAGGAGGAATCAATGAACAGTGCAACAATTCATATCTATCCTCCAAACGTACTGCGTTACATCGAGTAGGCTGTAGATTTGAGCGAGAGAAATGGAAGATTGCTTGCTTAGCTGCTGATAGAGTTGGAAGAAACACTGCTCAACATCAGCACCTATCACAGCACAATTATCGAGATGCTATAAGAGGTGTCAGCGTTAAAATTATTAGTCCGACTTTTATTGCTAAATGAACAAATAGGTTGAAAGAGCCTTGCCACATATGAAACTATATATGGAAGAGCTTTTTTGAGCCCATCCTTTTAGGCTGTTGCGCTGGGTCAGATCGTGGGGTTAGGTACCCCGCGGGTACGGCAGCTGCCAGCAGCGCTGGGGCAGATGCCCCACCACGCCCACTTCTGGCGTCGAGGGAGTTGGTTTGAACATCAAACTTGTTTGTCTGTCTCCGAGTCAGGCGTTGCAGGTAGTAGCGGTGAAGAGGAAGGGGTGGGGGAAGAAAAAAAAGCTTTTAAATGTGTGCTTATAATCTCTGCCAGGGGGCGAAGCAAAAGACTAATTTTAAACCTACTCTCAAGTAATGTGTGTTTAACAGTTTTTATACCTGATCAAGGTCAGTCAAGTGAAAAGCATAATCAAAGGTAAAGAAGCAGAATAAGTAGCCACAATTCTGCCAAGCTTCCCCACAAATGCGTGGTTTTTAAAAAGTTTCACATTATTGTCTAAAGCACTCACTTTCCTCTGAGAAACTAGGAGGCACGGTGGCAGCATTATTAACATCGTGCATCTTGGGAAGCTAATTCTCGTATTGCCCGCATGGTGAGACCCGATATTTCAACGTCTTCTCTCATGCGTCTATACATTTTCCCCAAAAACATTTTATTCGTGTTTTACCGCTTAATCCTGTCCAAATCGTTTAAAAGCCCTGCACCTACTCTAAAACCCTGAATCTTAAAGTCATGGTCATTGTTTGCCTCACCTCACTAGTTAGCAGCTCGGCGTTTTCCTCCCGTAGGGCATGTGTGAGAATTTAGCCTGGCCCTTTCTCACATTTACCCTCTTCATCTCCACTGCAGCCAGATTTTATTTTTCACGGGAGAACAGATCCATCCCTGGAGACCGGTGAGACCCGAAATGGGCTGCTTGCGTTTAATCCTCTCCCTTCCCTTCCCAAATGCGGCTGCCTTCGGGGACAGTGGTAATGCGCTGTTTCCCCGGGAAGGCGTGGGGGTGGTTGGGAACGGAGGGAGAAAGTCGGCCGGGAGCCCAATGAGTACCATCGTCCGGCGGGCACCGCTGCAGGAAACCTGGGGCTTTAGTGCTGCCACCTCTATTCTCTGCGCTCCCGTAGGCCTCCAAGGTAGGACTTCTTGTAGATGATGGTGTGTTAGAGCAAGCTCGCGTTTAACAGGAACCCTTCCCAAGCTATAGGAAAAGTGCTTGCATGCATGGGCTAGTGGCCAGCCAATTGGTAAGCGCGTTTATGGGGAAACATCACTGGAGGGCTGCGGTCCACCCATATGTTTGTGAAAGCGGGACCTGTTCCTTGAAGCCTCTAAGACAATTACTCAAAGAAACACATCTCAGGTAATCGGCCTGACATCACCCAGGCCAGTTCACAATTTCAAGAGGGAATGTTTACTAATGGTGCACTGCTGGTAGTCACCCTGGGTTACTCGAGTTGACTCTGCATCCTTCCCGACGCGGCAATAATTTCTCGGGCTTTTTTTCTTCAACCAGGAAAGTCACTACAAAGTTTTGTTGCTCTCGAGAAATTACTTCTCGTTGCACCCTTCAGACGCTTTCAATCTTCGGGCAAAGCTCTACCCCCGGAAGATGGCCGTGGCTTTGGTGGAGCAGGGTGACTGTTCCCTTTCTTTCACTTGCTTTGCCAGACGCTACATTTAGATATACCTGTCTTCTAGTTTTGCTGCGGTCTGCCTCCCTTAGGGAAGGTTAGCTTTACAGTGGGCTTTGGTGACACAGGGTAAAAAAGTTTCGTTTATCAAGAGCTGCATCACTGAGGGAAACAGAGCCGAGCAGCATTTGGTGGGATGGTCAGTTGATAGAGTCAAGATACGTTCCCTCCTTGACGAGTGAGGTATCTTCG
>VWYP01026744.1:5877-21385 GCA_013400435.1 Pycnonotus jocosus | reverse complement strand
GGCGGGGCTGGCGGGGTTCGCATTCCCACCGCTCCCGGGTGTGTCGGCCGGCCCGACAGAGGCTGCCTGGCGGCACCGGCGTTGTTTGGGCTCTTGTGGGTGCTCCCCGAGGCTCTCCGAGGTCAGAGTGCGGAGGGACCGAGATCGTGCAAGAGGCCACGGTGGCCGGCCGTGGCTGAGTGGAGCCGGGGCTGGCGGCGCGGGGGGAGTGGATCAGGAAAAGCGAGGAGCCATGAGGAAGAAAGCGACGAGACTCCAAGCAGCTGCACCTGAGGTGTTTACTCGCAGCTTCTGCCTTCAGCCGCCGGCACCGAGAAAGGGGAACAAGGGCGTGTGGCCGCCGCTGCTCCGATACCTCGCGTGTCTTTGGGACCCGCCGGCAGAGGCTTGCACTCGCTGCCCTGTGGGAAGGTCGCGGCGGGCGCTTCTGCCCAGCTCGCACAACGTGTGCAAGCAGCTCATGACCCTGCGTCAAGAAAAAGTTTGAGACAGGTGTAATGGTTCGATTTTACCTAGTAGAATTTCTGCTTTTTTAGGCTTCCTTGAATCTTTCTTTTCTCCTGCCTCCTCAAGCATACTTATAAAAGTTTTATGAAAGCAATGTTGTTTTAGGTCAAAAACTTCAAAAAAGTTTTCCTAGCTCTAGCTTATGCAGCCTCGTACAGACTCTCCTAGGGTATCTCGTGTTGATTTTGCTGGGACCATGCAAAGTTATGCTTTTGGACTGGGAAAGTGTAGTAAAATCCCTGATTCAAAAAACCCCCCTCACAAGTCAGTGTCCAAGTTATGAGTGCTGATTGAAAATATATTAAAACTGAAAGTGAATGTCAGACTGATAATTCTTGCAACATTCCTGTGGTTACCCCTCAGAAAGAAAATTTTTTTGGTTAGGTTTTGTCTTCCCTTGTAAGTGCAAACTGCAGGTTTACGTACAGGTAAACTGCTGCAAAGTTTTGAAATGTTGCTTGCTCTCAAGTAAAAACTTGCTCCTGGGCTCTGTCTTAAATCATTTAGTTTCATGAAATATCTCCTAGATAAGAGAAACATACATCACATGGTTAGTCAGAAATTATTCTAGAAGTTCATTAAATCTCATCTGGGGAATTTAAATGAACTCAAGTAAGTAAATTAAGTGCTGAGTTAATTAAGTTGTTAATTAGTTAATTAACTGTTATGGTTTTAAGTGATGCCATTATCAAAGTGACATAAATATCAGTTTAATTTCCTATATGTAGAATGTCTTTGTGGAACTGTAAAAGCTTGGGGGCTTAATTCTTTCCACAGAGTTTTGCACCAAGTACTAACATATTCATAATAGGGATTTTATTATTTAGTGGCAAGGACAATTTAAAAAATAATTTAACTAATTACTTTTAAAAATAAATTACTTTCCTCATTGTGTTACTTTATCCTGGAATAAAACTTCAGATGTATGAAAATAAAGAAAGAAGATGAAAATTTTGTAAAATTTTGTGTTTGGGAAAATTGCCCTCTTTCAGGATGGGAGCTTTGCAGATCACTAGAAAATATTAAACTTGTGCATGTTGATATTCTTGGATTTTTTTTTTGTGTTAAGCACTACATTGCATGGCATTGTTGCTGTAAAAGATTGAAAAATTCTGTATGCATCTTTTTGGCTCTGTTTAATACTATATTATATTATATTTACTCAAGAATATGTACCTAAGTCTGTCTTGTTCACATGCTTTTGATTTTTTTCACAAGTAATTGATGAGGAGAAGAGGATCAGAAAGGAAAGACAGCTTGGCCTGCCTTAAGTCACTCATTTAGGTCACTCAGTTGTTGCCAGATTATTATAGCTGTGTGTCCTGTTTTTATTAACAAAGGCAAAGGGACAGCTAGGAAATACAGAACTAAAGAAAACTGACTTTATTGTCTTACTTTAGAAAACATACTGAAATAAGAAGTAGTTCTCAAGTGGCAGTGTCATAGCTGAGTCTGTGGAGATGCCATGGAGACCTAGAAGGCTTATTTTGGTTAAAACTCAGCACAGCCAGTATTTTAATGCAAAGAACATGGACATAACCTCTGGATAGGAAGCCTCACTTGTTTTTTTCTAGAGTGCCTCCATAGAGTTCCTTACAGGTAGTTTGAAGGCTAGTTCTGGCAGTGATAGAAACATGAAGAAGGTTTTGGAATGATTAATATGTGAAGAAGGTTTTGAAGAATCTTTGATGCTGCCAGTGTATTTTATCTAAATTTATTTTATATCTATATATATATTTTCTATATATTGAGGTGGTGGTTTTTGGCCAAAATATTGGCAGGAACACACACTTCTACATAATTTAACATAGACTTTCTATCAGTTCATCAGCTTGCTTGTATTGCACCATATGGTACTCAGCTCAATCAAAAACAATAGTTAAATGCACTCTTGACTTGTGTTCCCATGTGTTTTATATCCAAACCCAAGAAATCATACAAATTATAGCTGAAAGACATACTAGGTTTATTGCCAAAGCAATGCAGAGCATTCCCTATAGGGCATTTTCATGTGTGCTCTGCATTCTAACTCAAATTACTTGAGCAACAGATCTCCCTGTTAAGGAAGCTGTTTCAGTTTTGTACATATTTCATGGTCAAGAAGCTTTTCCCACTTTGTCAACAATTATCCCACTATTTTTCATTATACTGCCTGTGCAATACTAAGTAATTATTTGAATTTTGGACTTTGTGGCCTTCAGGTATTTCAAGACATTGTTATGTGCCATTCTCTAAGCCAGAATAGCAAAATTTACAAGCATGCAGTATCTTTTTATATGACTTCAATAATGCTGCTGAATAATGCTGCTGATTAATNTCTTCCACTTTTATGAATCATGTTAGTTTAAATTTCATTACTCTAAATCACTCTTAATACATTTTGATGTTTGGTTGAGGACAGCTTTTAGAGAAACCAGCTTATCATTACTGCTGATATGGTTTTTGTGGAAATGCAGAAATTAGTTTGTACTGGAGGATGTGCTTAAAAAGAAACCTTAAATTAGAAACAAAATAATAAAAATATACTAAAATAAAATACTTTTTCTAATTCAAGAAAAAAAATGCTTTCAGTGACCACTACTTTATATGAACATGGAAGAATCTTGTTTCTTAAACATGTCTGATTCTTTTTGAGTTACAGTCCTTTCTGGAAGAGCTGATGTTCTTGATACATCCAGTGGAGGAAACAGATTGGATAGCAATCCTTTTCCCTTTAGGTTTAGTCCTGGCAGCTTGAAAAATAGTACTGCTGTCATTGCAATCTTGGTTTTCATTTCAGTGCTACATCAGCATACTGCTAAATCCTTGATTATATGGAAGAATCAACCATCCATCCATCCATAAATACGTAGGTATGTATGCATACACACATGTATACTTGCATGCAGTGGATAGAATTTGTGGGCAAATACACATGGAGTACACACATATATTCTTAGAAAGCAAAAGGTATTTGGTAATGTGTTCTATTTGGGAGATGTATTTTATCTTAGACAGTATATTAATGAGATTTTTTGCTTATTACTGCTGAAAACTGAACACTCAGTTTATCTTCACAGAAACGTAAAAATTCTTGGCTTGGTAAAATTCCGTGTGTGTTTGTTGATCTGAAAACGTGCAAATTTTGGCACATGCACTATTTTTACTATGAAAGCTATCTCAAACATCAATCCATCCAAGTTATGCATGTGTGGGTGTAATAGAAAAAGCTGAAGAACAATAAAAAACTTTTGTACACACTTGCTGTAGTCATTCTTACTGTGGTTGTTACTGTTATGCAGGCTTGGGGAAGGGTGTCCTTGAAACTATCAGGTCAGTTCATGGCTTGAATATAAGAATAATCACAGAAAATATGTTTGAACATCCATGAATAACCACGATGGTAGCTACCTCTGCCACTGCTTGTTGAAAATTAAGTATAATGTGAATTAGTCTGGAATCGAGAGTTGGTCCTTTTATATACATACTGTAACAACTTTGGTCAATACATTGATGAAGGTTTGCATAGTTAGTAGTTCCTTCCTTCTCAAAATAAAGCCATTTTCTAATAGGGAGGCTGGAGAATTCCTGAGATGTCTCTAAATAAGTTGTTTTTTCTTGTCTCTAAATGAGTTGCTCTTTCTTGGTGTTCTTGGCGATGTTCCTGCTGTTCTCGATGTTCTTTATTGATGTTTGTCACAAAACTATGGGGTTTTTTTGTTTTTACATGAAACTGAATCAAGTTCTGTGTAGGGGATTACACATGCCTATCATTCTTTCTTTAAGTAAAGTTTCTGTTTTATTTTTGAAGAGTTGAAACATATATTTTCTTTTCCTAGAAAGTGTGGTCTCATTGTTTAGGATCTGAAAGTGTTTGGAGAATACTGGCTGATATCATATCTGATGCGAAATTCTTTTTCTCATGTTTTGTCTTAGAGTATATGTTGTAAGTTTCTCTCAGTTAATGTAGAACTACCTGACATAATAGCCTGGTCTTAAACCTCTATGTTTCTCCACATGAGAAAATAATATCTTCCCTCCAGACCATGCCTTTTTCCAGATACTGTAAGTATATGGAAAGAAGGAGAAATCAAATTCATATCTAGCAGAAAAAAAAATATTTTAAGGTAATACATTTTTTTGTTTTTCCACATCTAGGGCCAGGTGAGACAAAGCTATAGTTTCAGATGTGTTTGCTGGGGGTACAATCCCTTGGTGTTTTAGCATTAACTTTTTTATTTCCCACACTGCCTAAGAGCTCAAGAGAATGGGCAATGTTAAGAACTGTCAAGAACGAAACAGAAAGGATCATGTATTCCAGACATTCATCATTTACATGCTTTTAAACAGCCATGAACTGAGCTGTCTTTGAATTTGTATTTTTAGTGTCGTACAATCAAAAGAACTTCTACTAGTGAAACAAAAATGAGCCTACTGTGCACATCCCTACACTTTCTCTTCACTTACTTGGATGCCAAATGAATGAATGGAAAAATGGTAGGAAAAGGATGAATATATGCTGCTGGAGATCCTTGCTGGTAACTGTTTAAAGACCACTTCAGAAAATTTTCTATTGCTTTAAGAAAATACAGGGTTTCCTTAGGAACCAATTTGATATAAAACAGAATCAGATTTGAGTTAAGTTTCTAGAGTAGCATTCATCAGCCTCTCCTCTGCTGATGTGAATCAAATCAGCATGCATGTCTCTGCTGTTTCTTGATGATGCTTTAGAGCACTTCTGTGTGATAGCATGCCTCAAAATTGCATGCTGTGAATGTTTTAGAGATGTAAGGCTTTCAGCTGGCTGGTTTTCAAAGGCAAACCACTGTGGACAAACAATACACACGTGTCTTTGAAGGAGACTGAAGACATTAATAAGGTGGGGTGTATTAAGTTTGAGGGCAGGCAGCAAATACATAAAGTTTAAGGAAAATGCATGACAAAATAATTACTGAAAGTAAAGATATTAGCTATTTAAAAATTTATTAATTTGAGTATTATAGAGAAAATATTCCACATATATATTTGTTTAGGGTAAGAAGTTTGGGCTATGCTCTGCATGTATATAATGAAAAATGAACAGCAGAGCAGACAGAAATGCTTTTAAAGAACATTTGATTTTATATAAGCATATCACATCTAATATTTCAGATATAGAATTTATTGTTGTTAACAACAACAGCAGCAACAACAAAAGTAATAATAATAATAATTGTTATTTTTGTTTTGTGTATTTTTCAAAGTTTTCAGTTCATATGAAACATAGTTTTGAGTTCCTTTGTTATGGAGCAGCTCTCTAACCAAGCAGTAGAGGGCATTCTTTCTTTAGGAGACAGCACTAGTTCTTTCAAAAGACGAATATCTTATTCAGGAAGTTGGTTTCCTTGAGTCCTTTTTGTCTTTCAATACAGGCCATTCACATGGAGATACTGAACATAATAAAAGGGTAAATTCTTTGATAAAATGTACAATATATTGCTTAGGGTAGAGTACTGAGTTACTGAAATGGGGTATATTTTTCATTATTTCATAGAGTATTTCTGAAGAATTGAAAATTTATATACCTTTCATCTAAATTCACACTGCAGCATTTTTCATAAATTCAGTTCCCTCTAAACCTGAGCTGATTCATATGGTGTGATCAATCAATTATCCTAGTAAAAGCATTTTTAATAGTACTTACAGCAAACTACTCATAATGCACCTAGGTATATACACCAACATGGGCAGATATTTTGAGAGCATATTCAATTTGAGTTGTTGTGAACCTTATTAAAATTCCAACTAGCATATTGTTTTTAATGGATTTTGACATATTTAAGCCAGCCTTGTTTGATATTAAATTTAGGGGAGAATGTTCCTCTTCCACTTGGATAATGCTACGTCTTCTGGGGAAAATGAGCATTGAGAGGTAGAGTCTTCCCATGTAACATTTGGAATTTCTCCACAGAGTTGTCTGAAGCCTGTCCAGTCAGAGTCCCACATCAAGCAGGACAGAGTAAGTGTGTGAGGTGACCATGGATGACCCTTCTGGTGCTGTTGAATGCTACTTCCCCCTTACCCAAATGCTGACCATGGATGGGGTGCTTTGAGAACAGGTTTTTAAGTGTTTCTCTGTTGCAAGATTGAGGTTCTTCTCTTCTTTTTAAAATGAAGTGATGCCAAGGTGACTAAACAACTTTTGAGTGTGAATACTAGCCAAAGACAGATCCATTATATTCCAGATTTCCTTTCAGATGGTGGCTGGCTGCTGTTGTGAGCCTAGCATCTCCTGGGTCACTCGGCAGTGCAGAGCTACAGGTGAGGTGTTAAACAGCATACACAACAAAATGTTTCTATCTATATGCACTTCAATAAAATGAGGAAAACAAAAATATCTGATGCCAGATATTAAAATTACATATTAAATTTGAGGCTGCCTATTGCAGCTAGAATCATGATGTTGCAGCTGAATATGTTAAAATAAAACTCCTTCCCAGGGCATTTGCCTAGTGATTCACATCTGCTATTTTATAATTTGTCTCTAACATTGCCTGGTCATCAACAGTGTATAACCTCATTGTATTTTAAAAAGAAACACCATGGGAGAAACAATAATTGACAAATATAAGAAGAAGCCTGAAGAGACAACAGAATGTGATCTAATATATTACTACTCTGCTTATGACATATGATTTAATTTGAAGTCTGGTGAGTTATTGTTTTAATTTTGCACAAATTTTGCTTCAGAATCAAACAAACTGCTTTGTTTCTGTATAGCACCCCTGTCAGACCCTTCGTAGAATGAAATCTTTGATCTCTGTTTCAGGATTTTTCTCCAACTTTATAAAAGAAGTTTTACAGATGATTTTTTTTTGTTGTTTTAAAAAAACCAAAACTAACTAAAACATATGCAACACATTACTGTTCATTAGTAAAAAAATAGCAATTAGTTAGGAATCAGAAAAAAAGGTTTTGTTCTCTGGAAAGGGGAAAGTTCAAAATCTAGTGCCTCATCAGCTGCCTAGTAGTTCTTCTGGTACTACAAACCTTCTAATAGTTACTTAAGATAATGTCTGCAAATAAAATACTTTTCATAGTCACTGGACTACTGATTGGCATTATATTTCCCAGCTATTTTGATTTTAAATAAACAGCTTTTGCTTGCATAGCTTATGACATTCAGGAATCTAACTCTGCAAAGCAATCCTTATTTCCAAGAATGACTGTGAGCAGGAAACAAGTGAATCTAGGGCAGGCTTAGATAGTAACCAAACGTAAAAGAATAAAATAATCTTGAAAAGTAAGTATCACAGCTTTCTTCAGCTGCAGAATTCTGAAGATTGTTCTGACGATGGAACTTCTATTGTTTAGCTGGAATATCTGCCCAATAATTTTCTTTCATATTAATGGACTGGCAAAGAGAATATATGAGAAGGGACATTTAAGGTCACAAAGTAGTAATGGGAGCAAAAGTTATGCCCAGCTCAAACTGCCTGGACGGTGATTCCACCAAGTCCCTGGGCAGCCCATTCCAGTGCCCAGTCACCCTTTCTGGGGAAAGCAGAATATGGGTTGATAAGATTCATCCTATGACTTTAACCCGAAGTAAGTGGAAAAAGGTTAAGAAGCATGGAAAGCTCTTTAGACCAGTTGCAGGACTGGGTGAGACATAAGTGATTTAGACAAAAGAATTCAATATTTATAGGTCTTTGTCTGTTCCAATATCTCGTTGGTTCATCTTGGCAGTTTATATTTGAATGAGAAAATTTTGTAAGCGTTTTTCTCAGTGCTTTTATAGGTCCCTAGGAAGTTGAGCAGTAATGTAACATTCTATTTTTTTCCACTTGCATTTTTTGATTTGTGCACAGATAGGAGGACACAGTCTTAAACTTGTTCATAAAAGTCAGTGGGCTGCAACTGATTTGCTCAAAAACAGAGAAGTAGCCTGAGGTGAGAAGAATATTTAATGCAAGTGTCCCAGGTTCCTCATGTTCTGTGCGAAACACTGGTCTTTCTCAGTTTAAACTGTGACATACTGCTTTTTTTGCTTTAAAAGCAAGAAGGTTGATATCTTGATTTTGCATTTAGCTACCTCACCAGCAAATTTAGTGCTTTCTAGACTCAAAGCTTTAGGTGGAAAATATTTAACAGAGTAACTAAAAAATGGAAAATTCCCAGATAAAATAGTTTCAAGTCTAATGTTGCATATCATAGAATCATAGAATGGCTTGGGTTGGAAGGGACCTTAAAGATGATCTCCCTCCAATCCAACTGCCATGAGCAGGGATAATTTTCTCTAGACCAGCTTGCTCAGAGCTCCATCCAACCCAGCCTTGAACACTTGCAGGGATGACACATCCGTAGCTTTTCTGGGCAACCTGTGCCAGAGCACAGTAAATAATTTTTTCTTAATAGCTAATCTAATCTGCTATGTTTTATTTTGAAGTCATTGCCTCTTGTCCAATCACTGCATACTCTTGTTAAGAGTCGCTCTCCAGATTTTTTGTAGGCTCCCTTCAGGCAATAAAGGCTCCCTTCAGGTAGCTGATTGGTAATCCTTTTTATATGTCAGCAGCAGTCCTCAGAAGAAATGAAAAAGTAAAAAACCAGATTGATTTACATTACCGTAGTATACCAAGGCTGGCTGTCTTGGGAATAAAAATGTAGTGTGATCTTAAACTTCACAAAAATATTTACTGATGTTGGAGTAATGATGTTATTTATTCTGAATGCTAACTCAAAATAAGATCTCTAAAAGTCTGGAAAAGAACAGCATTCTCTATGACACTTGTTTATTTTTTTTCAGGAAAAAAAATGGCAACAGAAAACATTAAACATTGTGCTTAAATATTAAACATCTTAGTGCATCATAAATTTTTAATATGCCAATTAACAAAGAAATATCTATCTTTATTTCTGTGCAAATGAGAGTTCAGCAGACAGAACACTAGTTGCAGAGAGAGGAAAGGACAGCATTACAAAGCAAAACTGCAGCTCCCAGAAGAGACATTATTGCACCCAAATAATGTTTTCAAGAAACAAGAAGCTTGAGATGCTTAAAAACATCTTAACTTTGGGAAATGCTTGAAGAAGTAACAGAGTTTTAAAAGTTTGTTGGAAGAAATTAGTGCTCTAGCTTGTAAGTGATACGACTTACCTCCAACATTACGGAAATGAATGTTACAAAAAAAATAGAACAGCAAACCGCAACTGCAGCTATTCACAAATGCAAGTGTATTTTCATAGGTAGACACTTCATCAAGATGTTATTGCAGATTCCTGTTGCTGATACCAGCAGGCCCACTTGTATGATAGCTTTTTATTGTAAGACTGTTTCCAAGACACAGATCCAGACTCTTCTCATTTGGCAAAGTAATATGAGATTCTATCTCTAGAAAGCCATTAATGTTGAATGGCAGCATGTAGGAAAGTAGGAATTTCTTAAATTTACCACAATTAAGATGGAAATGCTCTGCCTCTAGCTATCTTTGAGGCTGAGTACTTGTGAAAGAGTTAGATGTTTAATAAGTTGAACATGAAGTTTATGACAAAACTTGATATGGTAACTTCTGGGCAAAGGATACCTGTTTGGGATGTGAAACGTGCAATGGCATCATTCCAGGACTTTGTGTTTTCAGAGTTGGAGTACTGTAGCAGTTGGAGGTTAACACAAAGGTCTTAATGTATAAGAACAGTTCTCTTTCCCACATGAACCCATAGCTCATAGAATACATTAAGAAAAGAAGGAATTCCTGGTATTAATTTGTTTATATAGATATCTATTTTACTGCTGAGTTGGAAAAGATCTGTGCCATCACTGAATTCTAGTTAAAAAAGCAACTGTTAGTCACCAGTTTTTAGCTTACTAGGAGCTTAAGACTACATGTTTCCTAGTGTGAAAACATGGTGTTGCTGTGGTTTATAGCATTTGCTGTTTTTTAATTCCAGTACCTTGTGGAATGCTAAAAGTCTACTCTACTAAGCTTCATTTAGTCTTAGCTTTGAACTCCTCTCCCTTTGCCTCAAAGACACATACTACCCTTCTTTCCCAACATAATTTCCAAACAGCCCTCCACCTTTCAGACTGTTAACATTTTAAAGACAATGGGACATTAACAACCTGAATCAGATTAGTAGAATGATGCTAGAGTGTCTCCTTTCCTGAATATCTTGCATGAAATAGCCCTGAGAACAAACAGTTATTTTTTTTTCCTATTAGAGCACAGCTTTTTTGGCCAGCTCACTGAACTATGCTGATGTTTGACAAGACTTTCAAAAATTCCTATTGTACCTGCTATATATCTGCCTATGTATCTGCTATATAAAAGCTATAGACTTCAGAGTAGAGCTTTCTGATGTTCTTTTCTGCTCAAAGCAATCAGTGTCTGCACTTCTCCAGATTGATATTCATTATGTATGAACAGCACTTGCATATATACTGGAAATATACAGTACTTATGATGAGATCTCAATAGATTCAGAGGAGAGAATTTTTGTGTTTTCATATTGTCATTTGGTTAGCTTTACACACAGAGGAACTGACAGCCCAGGCTCTGGTTGTAAAAATTTTGTAAAGTTTGCAAGACCTAAGTGGGTTGTATTTTTTCCTTTTCTTTTTGTGTGTGCCTATGAGATAAGCAGAAAAAACTTATCATTTGTTTCCTCCTCTCAGGTTCTTCTACTGAAATACAGATAGAATTAAGTACATAAGAAGAAATGTTTTGATTGTAGAACCATCAATGTGGTTTTAATAGTTTGGGCTGGTAATTTCTTATTATGTTGATGCTTATGGCTGTGCAGTGGGTTGACCATGGCTGGACACCAGATGCTGACCACAAATGCTCTACTCCTCCCCTCTTCAGCTGGACCAGGGAGAGAAAATAAATAAAAGGATTGTGGGTCAAGATAAGGACAGGAAGAGATCATTCACCAGAACTGACTCTATTAAGAGAAATTAATTTAATTTTTTGCCAATCAAATCGGAGTACTGTAGTGAGAAATAAACCAAAATGTTAAAACAGCTTCCCCCAACCCTCCCTTCAAGATGAACATCACTCCCAAATTTTCCACCTCTTCCCTGCGGTGGCTCAGGTGGATAGAAAATGTGGCCAGTTCATCACATACTGTCCTTGCTGCTCCTCCTTCCTCAAGCTATTCCCCTGCTCCAGTGTAAGTCCCTTCCACAGGATGCAGTTCTGTAAAGACAGACTGCTCCAGCATGGATCCACAATATGGCTCAGCAGTCACAGCCTCCTTCAGGCATTCACCTGCTCTGCTGTGGGGTCTTCCAGGGGCTGTGGGTGGATCTCTGCATCCGCAAAAGCCCCCATGGGCAGCAGGACCACAGCTGCCTCGCCATGGGCTGTCTTCACTATGGGCTGCAGGAGAATCTACTTCTGGGCAGAGATGCCGGAACGATTTCCTCCCCCTCCTTTACTCACCTCAGTGTCTAAAGGGCTGTTTCACTCACATATTCTCAATCTTCTCTTTTGGCTCCTTTTTGATTTTTTTTTCAGCACAGTCTTCCCCTCTCCCAGCTGGAACTGGCTCTATTAGACATGGAGGAAGCTTCCAGCATCTCTCACAGAGGACACCCAGTCTTCTTGCTACCAAAACCATACCACAACCCAGCATACGTTGGAAGACATTCTAGCAGAAATCAGTGGTGAAGTTCTTGTTATTGTCCAACTGTATACCATAGATACAATTCCAGCATGTTATCAGTGCAATCACTAGAAATAGAACTGGAATATAAAGAAGGGCATTCGGATAAATATTGTAATTTTCTATCTGTCTCTAAATACACATGAGCTGACTGGTTTTCTCAGATTCTTCCAATTCAATTTACTTTAATACCTCAGAATTTCCATTTTATCTAGTTTTACTCTGGTTATTCATGTTTATATCATGATTTGTTTTCAATAGTTACTGGGAGTCAAAAAGAGGAATTGACTGTCTTCTATCACAGGTTACTAGATGATACTTTCAACAAAGAAGTCAATGCTAACTAATTCTGAAAGTTGAAATTAATATGGAGAACATTTATTTCAATCTTTCAATCAAAATCTCAGCCCTCTTTTTAAGCCTTGAAGCAAATATTAACTTTCATCAATTTTGTTAATTAATCCACTGGTGGCTAGAGCAGAGTCCCATTGAAACTGCCTATATATCTCTAAGGTCTATGATGCTGTGTGCCACTAGAGCAGGAAGATATAGACAAGCAGCATGTCCTTCAGCTGAAGAGACAATGAGTCCTTCAGTCTACTATCTGTAATTCATTCACTGAAAAATTATATGGTTGCTGTCACTTAACATATTTCTGAGACAAATATTCTTCTCACAAATTTTACATGGACTTCCATCATGTATGGCATTGTTACTTCTACTCTTGAAAATCTTGAGACAGAGAGATGAATATAGCAGGGATGATTCAAAAATACCAACATTAATGTTTTTCTTGTATTTGAAAGGAAGGAGAATTACAGTCAAGTGACATTTCAAACATAGATAATTATGATACAATGTTTATATGGTGGAAGTGATAATTATTGCTGCTACTACTGTTATTTTATTATATCAAAAGGAAGAGAAAAACACATTAGCTGGATGTTTTGACATAATTCCCAGATTTTATGTATATTTTTAAATAAAAGGGGGAGGGTAAGTTCAGTAAACAATACTGGGAATTGAGGCCCTTGTTCAAATAACTTAAAAATTTGTGCTCGACCTAACACATGTATTCAATGGGACTTAGATAGGTATTAGTGTTTGTTGCTTGTGAGATCTGAGTTTTACAAAGGGTTTGAGACAGCATTGGTACTCATGTGGCAAAATAAATGGAAGGAAATGAGATAACCTTTTGTCAGAGCTCAGTGCAGATAAGGGAAAAAAGGGTAACAACTGCCAGATAATTTTACTCTTTTTGGTGACTGCTGTTATTTATGATACTAGCAAGAAGAACAAATCACCAAGTGTTAAAATCAGTCATTGTCAATTAAAATAGAATAATTTCCAAACAGCTACCATTTTCAGAAATAACACTTATTCTATGTAAACTAAAGTATTTTTGTTGAATATTAAAGAAATAAATTAAGATATGAAATGAGACATTAGCTTTGACATTTTGAAGACACTTGAAAGCCCAAGGCAGTTTATGTTTAATTGGCTCTCCAAGGTAGAAAACAATTCTGTATAGACAGATCCCTTAGCCTCTTGTCCTTCATCCCTACCTTGGACTTACCCATCTGAAGGAGAGCTAGAGGAGAAGTAGAAATACAGTCTAGCTGAAGAAGTGGATAGGTGAGTTTCCCATCAAGCAAATAACTCCTGGGTATCTTGAGAATTTGCTATAAAAATCAATAGTGCATTCTTTATTCTATACTCTGGCCTATTTGAAGCAAATAATACTAATTCAGTAAATGGTCCTCAGAAAAACAGTTGCTGAGATTAGTGCAAAGTTGGGCAGCTTCAAAGAAGTTTTGCTCTCATAAAATGATCAATTTGACTTAGTTTACTTTTACACAGATTACAAACAGTTACTTTCCTATAGGAAACTTCTGAACCGTAATCAATGAGAGGCATGAGGGTGGCTGCATGCTGTCTTCCAAGAATTACCTTTCTCAGATTCTGATTACAGAAGCTTTGGGCTGTGAAACAAAATCCCATTTTTTCTGCCTGTAATAACGCAGTTCAAATATTTCTTCTCCTCAACCATTTCACCCATTCTGGATAAATATGAGCTCTTGAAGAAGTGACTCTTGTAATGTACAATTAGATTAGCTATGTACTAATAGCTATATGGCAAGGAAAAGGATCCCAAAAGAATTACTTATCAAGAGCTATAATCACTATAAATATAAAGGAAGCAATTTCTAGCACTCTCTTCATAGTGTCATGCACATATAAATGCATAAACATGAGAAGAGAGAATGATGCTAACAAAGGAAATCATCAGGTATAACCAAATACGGAAGATACAATACTATACAGAAGTATATGGAAGATACAATACTCAGGTTTTAGTTTAATTCCAAAAATGGGAACTGTGGCTCTCATGAAGCACTACAGTATCTTTGAATGCAGCTGAAAATGAGCATTTGGTTAGCCCAATTTGTATTTTCTTCCTCATTGCTCTATAGAAAGGCAATACTTGTGGATTAGACAATTTTTAGGGTTGAAGCGAAAATGAAGATAGGCAAGAAGGACTAAGTCTTGCCCACAGTAATTTGAGTGGAGAACATCTTCATGACTGTAGGAGATGCAGTCATTCATCTTTTATTACAAAGAAAAGAAAAAAGATAAATCATTGTTGAGGAAGCACTGCCATTTTGTCTTGGTGAGTTATTTCACTTTGAGATGATAGAACAAAACTCTCCCTCATTCAGGGGAGAAAAGAAATGTAATATAAAATGTAATTTTCCTTTCTTAGAGTAAAAAGGATATCTATGCAGAAGCATAAATACTATTATATTCAGGGGGTCATGATAAAAGTATATGTGTTTATTCTGCTTATGCTTCTTAATTCAAAGATTTATTAGTTCTGACATCCTCATACACTGACTAGTCTATTCCTCCCATACATGCCACTCCTAGTGGTTATTTATTCTACAACAGTGTGATTTGCCACCAAGATTTTTAGGCTCAGCGTTGGCTCTTCATGCTATTGTAATTATTGCCATCTTTAAAAATTTGATTTACATGCATTTTTCAGCTTTCTCCATGCTGTAAATATTTCTTACAAAAAATGTTCCTACTAAAGTGAAAGGAATTGCACACTGAGTAAATAAATAGACTTAGACTTATACCTCAGAAAATTTATTGAGGTATATATTTAATTGTCCTGCACATTAACCTTATGACTGCAACTATGTTGTGACTATGAAGTCACTGTTTATATGCAGTTAGCAGATAAGAAGGGAACAACTTCTAATCTGAAATTTTGGTCTACTTTTATTATACATACTAGGAGTGAGGGTTTAGAGGATCCTAAGTACTATTTTACTCCCTCATAATCCCCTTAACCTCTCTTTTCTTACTTCCA
>VWYP01026741.1:4453-19011 GCA_013400435.1 Pycnonotus jocosus | reverse complement strand
AAAAAGGACAAGGAAAGGTTGGTGTTCATTATTTACAATGTTTGTCTTGCGGTGCAACCACTACAAGTATGGAAACCCCAATTTCCAGATTTGTTGTTGAATAAGAATGGAGGATCCTGCCCAACTGACAACACTGAATAAGCCTCAGAGGGCACATGAATCCATAACTGAAAAACAATCTGAGACCCAGAAGTGGGTGACATCATATAAGTAGTTAATTACAAGTATTTGTTCAAAATACATAGACAAGCCAGCAATTTTTAAAATATCAGTATTAAATCAAGGTGAGCCTATCCTGAATTCCCACTTAGGGATACTGAATTGGATCTAAACCCTGCCAAGGCCGGTAGGAATCTCCCCAGCAAGGTTTGGACTCCATTCGTTCAAAGCTTGCAGAAGAGCTAAACTTAGAGGAAGTTTTTCCAGGACTGTTAAGTCCTTTGTTCAGCCTAGGGTCAGAGATTTCAGGTTTAGCCAGAATTCTTGGTTTCTTCTCCTTTGGTCCTTTGAGAATTGTCTCTCTGACTCGGGATATAGAGAGTCAGAGAATCCTCAAGTTTGGAAAAGACCTCCAAGATCAAGTCTAACTTTCAACCAAACACCACCATTGCCACCAAAACTTATTCCCAGTGCCAGGTGTACTTGTTTTTAGAATGTTTTCAGGGATGGTGACTCCACCCCCTCCCTGGGGATACACATATCTATATATCTGTACAATTTATTCACACAGTCATGTACATAATGGCTGACTTTACAACCATAAACCATTTATTTTTATTCCTTTTTTGGGGAGGGTTTAGGTCCTTGCATCTCAATGGAATCAAACGACAGGGAAACCATCATGTCCCCATGGAATCTGCTCAAACATCTCATTATTTTGTCTGTCATGTGAGAGGAAATGTGCATTTTAAGCCTCTTTTTTTTGATCTTGGAGACAACTCATCACAATTCCAGCTTGGTCAAGAGAGATGTGCCAGTGGAAGTGAGAGGAGGATTTTCCCTGTACCCAGTGAAATGTATTCCCACCCCCAAGGTTGTTTTGACTTTACTCCTCAGAAGCCCCAGGATACACAGTGGATGTGTAAACATTTACATTTCATAAATCAGTCAGGGAAAGCCACTTTAAGCTCTGTCTTTACGCAAAGTGCATCTTCTTATTAAGTCAAAACACATTATGCAATGGCTCTAATGTGCCCCAGGTGCACTTTAAAATGTATATATCTGTTTTCATCCCATGCTCTCCTTATTTACTGCGTGTCGCAATCGCTGTTCTGCCCCGCCACGGGTGCCTGATGTATTTTGATATAATTTATAAACAGCTAATAAAACTCAAATGTTTATAGAGGCTGCCTGGGAGGATTCTGAGGTCTAACAACTCCTCTCAGTCAGCTGGCTGGCAGGAGAAGACAAACAGTGTGCTGTGATTAGTCATTAAGAAGCAATTTTGCATAGATGTGCCTTGATTATATAAGCACAAATAATTCCAGCTGTATTCCCAACGTTTCTGCTCAGGCCAGTGGAGAGAGCAGCAAGAAAGGACAGCAATTTCCATCTCAGAGGAGCAAAGTGGTCAGCTCCTCACTGCACAGCACCTTTCATCTTCTCAGATTCTCATTTTCCCCCAAAACTCAGCCCTTGGAGCCCAAGTGTTCCCTAAAACATCCCTTAAACTGTTGGCAGAAGTCATTTTGGTCTTCTCAAGAAGGAAAAACCAGAAACAGAAATTCAGTGCTTTGTGCAGTGTGAGCTGTCCATAGTACCAGTGCAGTGATGAGCTGGATAATGGGAAAAATTAGGTTGAATATTAGAAAAAAAAAAAAATGACACTGGAAGAGTGGTCAAGCATTGGAACAGGCTGCCTAGGGAAGTTCTGGTGTCACCATCTTTGGAATTGTTCAAAAAATGAGCAGAAATGACATTTCACAATGTGGTTCTGTGGGCATGGATTGTCTCAGAGGTCTTTTCTAACTTTAACAAATGACTTTTTGATCCTGGATGATCCTGGGTTTGTTACTGGTCTGGCACTGGCTGTCCCACCAGGCTGGAGCTGCATTCAAAGTGAGCAAACTTCCCACTCTGGCACATCCATGCTGTGGGTGAAGATCTGATGCCACCAACACCCTCAAAACACATTTCTCAGGGCCTGAGGTGATTTTATCAGCTTGTTTAGGCTCATCTGGATGATCTGTGAGCTGTCTCATGCTGATCTTTAATCACAGTCTGCCTGAAACAGAGGCAGGAGTAGATGGAGGCAGGCATGGACCTTTGCCATGGATGGTTGCTGACACTGGCTCTGGATTGGGCAAGAGGAATTTTTTGTTCTCCCCTGAGATGCTCTAATTTTTTAATCCACAAATCCAAGAGCTGACTTGACTCTTTTTCCCCTCAAGACAGAAGTCTCCATCACACAAATATTTAATTGTAGAGCGATTTCATCCAAGAGGAATTTCTTCCATCATCTTGAGCTTTCCATTTGCCACCAGTTTTGTTCTTCTCTCCCTCTGGCTTTTTGTCATCCAGAGAAGAAGATATTCACCCCTCACTGCTCAGAGATGAAGAGTTTGGCAGAGGGGCTCTGTAAAAAAACCCTGTCAGTCCTCCTGGACAAGTTATTGTTGTGAATTAGCCGAGCCTGGGGTAAACAAACAGCCTGGATACTTCAGAATGGTGGGAAGAGCAACTTGAATGTGCCTGTTTCTGTTCCCCTGGGGGAAAAAATGAACATTTCTCCTGCCCAGGTTGATTTCAGGCAGTACCCACACACTTCCTTCCATGTGTGTGTCCACAAAAGCAAAGGGAAAACAGGAAACGTATTTTGATTATTGAGTAACTCAGTGGGACACACCTTCAAATATGGAATCAAATTATTTTGTTCTGCATTCAAGTTTCAAGCTGAGAGGGAAAAAAAAACCAACACATCTCTTTCATTCTAATCTGGCTTTTAAGTGTATTGAAATGGAAGTTTAAAGCGTGAACTTTCTCTTCCCTCTCTTTCACACTGTGAAGGAAACTGCTTCTGACACATCCCCGTGGCTTCTGCTGATCACTGATGAGTGGTGCCCAGGCCATCCATTAATTTCAATTCCTTCAGGTTGTGACCTATATCAGAGGGGCCAAGTGATAATGAACATGTATTAAAGTGACTCTCAATACGAGCGTTCAATTAATTATAAATAGATTTTAAAAGGTGTTTGGCCTTTCTGATGCTGCTGTCAACAGAAGCTGCTTTTCAGTGCCAAGCACCAGAGAAAGACCTGAAGAGCAGGGAAGACACCAGGAATTGGTCACATTTTCTCCTGTCACAGCCTTGATTCAGCGAATAGGATTAAACCTGGAAAGGCTCAGGTACGTTGCTGACCTTCTGCTGCCTAAGGAAAGAAAAAGAAGTACAGATAATTTGTCCTTTTTGGGGTTCTCCAGTTCAAAACAGTCAACCAAGAAGATTGGGAAAGCTGGATATACAAGGATTTATGAGGGGAAGCTGGGAGTAGAAAATATGCCCAGAAAATACTCAACGTGAAGGAAAATCTTGTTATTGCATCAAAAAGGGAAGGATCTAGAGAAGATGGATCCCAGCTCTTGGAGATACTAAAATTTGACTGAAAATTGGGTGACCTGAACTGCTTGGCCCTATCTGGAACAGGTTTTTGGACTGGTTAGTTCAGAAGAGGATATCCAACCTAAATTATTCTCAAGTTTTATGTAAAGGGTTCCATCTGAACTGGGTCACCAAAAAATCTTCCTCCAGAGCCAGCAGATGTGGAATTTTGGGGATAAAATCCAGTAGCTCCACTGAATATTCCTCCATTTGTTGGAATGTTAAATATTTACCTCAAATAGAAGAAAAAAGGCTTCAGAGTAGACACCAAATGTTAAAAAAAAAAAAAAAAGTAATTCTCATGTTTTATGTTCTCTGGCCTCCATACTTCCTCTCTATCATCTTTTGTTTTCCTAGGAATTTCTCAGCACCCTTTGTCTCCTTTTTCTGTCTGACACTCCTTTAAACTTTAAAGACTTTAAACAGCAGCATTTAAAGTTTCCCTGTCCCAGTGTTAACATGTGATTTGGGTTTGGGTGTCCCAGGACATGCACTCCTGAAGATTACAAATTACTTTGTGCCATTCCTGCTGTCTCCTGGAATGATTTCACCCCAGCCATAGCTGGAACAGTTCATGTAAAAACATTTTTAATCCATTTACCACTGTCACTCTGCTCTTGACATGACTCTTTCTTCATCCTTATGGATGGAGAAAATGTGTTCTCTTCAAGGGGAAAGGAGGGAATAAAAACTCTGCTCTGGAATTCCATCCAGAATGCCCATGTGAGGAGGAAAACATGCCTTAAATGTGTTTTTTGTCTGTCTAATCTTACCCAGACCTGGTGTGTTCTCCCAACCAGTCATTTCAATTCATAAAAGACATAACAGAGAAATATTGTCCTCATTTTCTCTACTGTTGAATATGTCGATATTTTTATTTAGCCTTACAAGAGAAGAAAGTGGCATTAATAAAATACTTCCTGTGGAGAAACTGAGACACAGGTGAAGACTGGGATTCATCTGCATAATTTGGGGTGTCTGTAACTTAGTCATCTTAATTTAATTATCTTCATTCTCATTACAATTAAAGACAACCCAATCAACAAACTGAATGGAGCTTAAAGTGTGAATCACCTGACAAAGTGAAGGTTTAGGATGAGATAAATCACAGAATGGGTTGGGCTGGAAAAAACCTTCAAGATCATCCAGTTCTCTACAGCCTGAGTGTGATTCAGCTGCCTTGGCACTGAATTTATTGAAACTTTGGTCAACGAATTTGTACATTTACATGCTGCTGGTCAACAGGACAGAGAGCCAAGAGGAGCCCCACTCCCTCCTACACCCAAATCATGGAATTATAGAATTGCTGAGGTTGGAAAAGAGCTCTAAGTTCATCCAGTCCAGCTGTCAACACCACTGCACCCTGTCCTCATCCACACCCTGTTTGAACACTTCCAGGGATGGTGGCTCCACCACTTCTCTGGGAAGCCTGTTCCAGTGCTTGACAACGTAAATTAAAATTCCCAGGTTTTAATGCCCTGACTAATATTCCCAAGGTTCATTCTGGTGCCTGAAGATATTGAAATCACATCACCCAGCACTGGGGGTAACGTGCTGTTCACTGTCCCCTGTGATATTTGATCGGGCTCTGGAAAAAAGAGGAAAACAGCTGGAAAAGGAATTGTCCAACCCTTGGTCACTCATTACAGTAATGGCTTGAGGAAGAATTTAAAAAGAAGAAAATGAGGCTCGGGGGAGACCTTTTTGCTCTCTACAACCACTGAAAGGAGGCTGAGTGAGGTGAGGGTTGGTTTCTTCTCCCAGGAAAGAGCAGAACAAGGGGAAAAGGCCTCAAACTGTGACAGTGCAGGTCCAGGCTGGAGATTATGAAAGATTTCTTCACTGAAAGGATGGTTAAGCATTGGAATGGACTGCCCAGGGAAATGGTGGAGTTATCACCCCTCAAGTGTTCAAAAATGAGTAGGCATTGCACTTGGAGATGTGGTTTGGTGGACGTGGTGGTATTCAGTCAAAAAAATTGGACTGGATGATCTTGAAGGTCTTTTTTCCCATGAAAACAGAGCTGCTCCAAAGCCTCCAGCTCCCTGGCAGGCTGTCACTCCGTGTGTGGCAGTCTGGGCTGCGAGCACAAGGCGTCGGATGTCTTTTTATTTGTATTATTTATTAACCAAATTATTTCTGTGCCCGGCATCTGGAAACACGCCATAAATAAAACACAGCAGAGTCTTAAATTTCACTGCTATTCACAGGCAAATGTCCCTCAGCCCTGCCTGCACTGTCACAACAAACTTCTGTAAATAACATCCCCAGCTTGCTGTCAGTGCCAAAAGACTTTGCAGAGCAAACCCAGCCTCCTGCCATCTTCTGGAGGAGAATTGGCAGGAGTCACTGACACCAAAAATGCCGCTCTGCACCTCCAGGAGAAACTTCCTCATGAGGAGAGTGGAGCACAGGAGGAGCAGATCCTCTTAGATTTGGGGGCTGCCACACAACCTCTAAAGACAATTCCATCTCTCTCCAGCTGTCCTGCAAATGGATTTGAGCAAGGCTCCGAGAGGGATTTTTTAGATGGGGGGGGTTTCCTAAGGAACTGAAATCTGTCATGACCTGCAGCAGAAAATATAAATCCACACACTGGGTCAGGCTGGGTTCCAGGTTCAGCCTGAACTCCAGACTCATCCACTCAGCACTGAAAGATTTAACAATCAAAGCCCAGGTGTTCTCCAGAAAGGGAAGAGCTTGAATATTCTTCAGTCCTACAAAATAAACTTTAGGTCGTCCCTCTGGTCTGGTTAGTCCAAGGGCAGCCAAGCAGGCTGCAGTTCATCCCAAGACCTGCTTTGGAGGAAGAATTCCAGTGAAGTTCCCCAAATCTTGGGATATTATGCTTTTGGAGTGACACCTTTCTTGGTTTTATGGTTGGATTTTGTGCCTTGATAAGCTCACACGGTCTTAGACAATTCCAGGGAATGTGGTAGGTGAAGGAAATTCATACAGGATTACCCTATTCTAGAAATTAAGTTTATCATAAAGCCAGTTCTGCATCAGGGGAGACCAGAGCTATTAATTTTCAACAGAAGAACACCTTCTCTGAGCGTTTTATGCTGAGTCTCATCAGCCCCCAGCCATGGCAGAGCCAAAAGGAGATCTTGGCTGGAGTCCTGGATTTCATGACTCCAGGCTTTTTGGGATGGGGAATCTCGGTCAGAATTAGGGCATTTCCAATCTCAGAATCATAAAATGGTTTGGGTTGGAAGGGTTTGAAAAATCATCTTGTTCCTACACCCATGGCAAGGGCAGGGGCATCTTCAACTGTCCCAGGTTACTCCAAGCCTTGTCCAACCTGGCCTTGGACACTTCCAGGGATGGGACAGCCACAGCTTTTCTGAGTAACCTGTGCCAGTGCCTCATCACCCAATAAATCCCAATAATTGAGGACAAGGCGTGTCCTGGTTTAGGGTAAATTTTAGGATGAAACCTCCAATTGGGTGCCCCTAGAAAAGCAAATTCAAGCATCCCCTCCCCCAACTGATTTAGGAAAAAGATTTCCTTGGAGAAAAGTGGAAAAGATATTTATTTAACAAGCATGAAAAATGAATAATATTAAACAATGAAACCTCTCACTGTTGTGAAGGGATGGCAAATTCAGAAAGTGCTTTTTGTGGGGTGTAGCTCAGCTCAGTCAGTCTCTTATCAGTCTCTCCAGACCTGGAATGCAGCATCCTGGCTCTGGTGGGCCACAGGCAAGGGCTCCTGGTGCTCTTCTGGGTTTTCAGTCCAGAGCAGGTTTGAACAGTTCCAAGAAAAAAAAAACAAAAAACAAACAAACAAAAAAACAAAAAAACCAACAAAACAAAAACACACACACACAAAAAATAAAACAAAAAAAAAAACCCAAACCAAACCAAAACACCAAAAAAACCACACCACAGTCTGGGAGACTTCTCTGCCTCATATAGCTGAAAAAAACTAACTAAAAAACAAAGTTGTCTTCCATTGTCTGTCTGTGCTGCAGACAACACAGTCCAGGAGAAGGAATGCAGAGGAATGCAGTTTCTGAAAACAAACTCTGTTCTTCACTCTCAGAACCAATCTTTAAGGTGTAGAACCTAACATCTAGCATAAACAGAACAGACAGCTGGGGATACAAGCATCATAAAGTCACCCAGGGACAATGGGGAATTATTTCATATTGAGACGGCATCTTTAGGACAGCTATCAGGAAAAAATTCCTCTCTGTGAGGGTGGTGAGGCCCTGGAACAAGTTGTCCAGAGAAGTTGTGGATCTGGAATTTAGATTGTGGAATCTTGTCCAGTAGGAGGTGTCCCTGCCCATGGCAGGGGGTTGGAACTGGATGATTTTTAGGGTCCCTTCCAACACAAACCATCCCATGGTTCTGTGACTCTCTGCACCCGCTCTGCCCTTCCCACAGTCACACCTTCTCCTAAACTGGGATTGCTGTGGCTCATCCCCTTCCCACTGCCCGTCCTCTCCTTCCAGCCAGGCCCCCAGGGATCCACAGCTCATCCCTGAGCTCGTTAGGTTCAGGTATAGCTCAACAGGCTCAATAATTAATGACCCTCACAGGAACCAGGGCTGCAGTCAGGCTGAGGCTTCCAGCCAGTGCAGGAGGAGCAGGGCTTGAAGCAAAAGGACTCGTAATTAATGTCCTCTACAATATGCAAATGAGATTTCCTCGCCCTTAGACCAAAGGCAACTAAATTAGTCAAACAAAAAGGGAAGAAGAACAGGAGACAATGTTTAAATTAGAGAACAGAGGGAGGATGATGCTTTTATTCCACAGTAATTTAGATTACAAATCCACTCTCCCCTGGACCAGTGAGCATTTCTGTCTGCTCAGTTTCCTAATTTGTATTTGGCTCAAAGGAAGAAGTTATTTTGTTTAATTTTTTTTCTTTTTTTTTTTTTTCCTCTAAGACTCAGAAAACCTGGAGCAGAAACAGCTCTGGGAAGGAAAAGCCAGGAAAGCAAAGCAAGACAACACAGCAGCAATCACTGAGGTAATCACTGAAAGCAAACAGGAGCTCCTGGGATCCTCCCAAATAGGTGGTTTGGGAAAAATCTTGGAGCAAGGAAAAAAAAATGCATTTTGCAACTTGAATGAATTTTCTTTGCTCCTTACAGAAGGTTGGAGAATGGGGTGAGTGATTCAGTAGGAAAGGAAAAGGGTGGATGTGTATTAGAGCCACTGGAGAGGGAGGGAGAGTATTTAGAGACACTCACAGGGATTAAAAAAGGCAGAAAATAGAAAGACCAGGATGTGATGAACACACAGTGGGGTCCTTAAAGAACGAAACTTGTCCTCTCTGGCTCCATGGCATTATCTCATCTCTGATTTCATCCCACATGTCTTCATAACCCTCTCTGGCAGCTTCAGGGTTAACCTCTCCCCTCAGACTCAACTGCAAAACACTGGAGAACCACAAACCTGCAAATCCATCTTGCATTCACCCTTTTATTTTTTTTTCCCCCATCCATTGAGTTCCAGCATAACCCTGTGCTAAAACTTGCAAAAACCTTGTGCAGGTAGGTGAGGATGCTCTGGTCCATTGAGACGGATTTCATCTGGTCAGATGTTGACAGACTCCTCCAAATAAATAGCTGGAGGTGAGTTATTTTAAGGAAAATTAAGGAATTGGGGATTTTTATGAAGTTAATCACCTCGTCCTAATGACACTGCCTGGACGAGGGAAGATGAATCTAAAATGGTTTAAAAACTGAATGGGCAGGTGATTTTAATTTGTTGCAGTCTGTCACTAAAGCACAGTGGGGGAACACAGAAACAGGGAATCAGAGGATGATTTAGGTTGGAAAAGACCTCAAAGTCATCAGGTCCAACCCTTAGCACTGCCAAGGCCACCATGAAACAATGTCCCCGAGTGCCACATCTAAGGGACAGTGACCACCTTGTCCATGAGTAGGCTGTTCCAGGGCTGGACCAGCTTTTCAGTGAAGAATTTGTTCCTGGTGTCCAGTCTAAACCTCTCCTGAGGGAACTTGACGCCATTTCCCCTTGTCCTGTCACTTGTCACCCAGGAGAAGAGACCAACATTCACCTGGCTGCCATCTCCTGTCAGGGAGTTGTGCAGAGCCAGGATGTCCCTCCTGAGCCTCCTTTTCTCCAGGCTGAGCTCCCCCAGTTCTTTCAGCCTCTCCTGGTGCTCCAGACCCTTCCCCAGTTCCATTCCCTTCTCTGGACATGCTCCAGCCCCTCCATATCTTCCCTGCCATGAGGATTCCACATCCCATACTTGGGTGATGTGTCCCAGTGTCACACTTTACCTATAAGATAACACTCCTGCTTTCTCCCTCTGATTTTGTGATATTGATCCACAAGTTCCTCTCAGGAAATTTTATCTTTTCTTTGGCACTTTCTGGGTGATGTCCCTCTTCAGAGAGCTCAATTTTCCTTCCAACCAGGAGACAGGACAGGCTGAGGCTGAGGAGGGTTGGGACTGAATTTAATTGCCTTTCTTGAGCTACCCTGATGTTTGATCTCCCTCAAATCCCTTGCCCTCTCCATAATTCTTCTTTTCTTCCCTGTCTCCCCCTGGAGTTACTGCTGAGCCTGTAACTCTTTCAAGGGAGGAAACCAGCTCTCTTTATTCTCCTATTTAATTCCACACCTGCGTTTCTCCGGGTTTGCTGGGTTCGTTGGGTTTTATTTGTTGGGTTTTATTTGTCGGGTTTTATTTCTGAGGCTTCCTCTCCCCACCAGCCACTGTGCCTGCCTTGCCCACTAGGTGTCATGAAACGCTGAGCTCTCAGAGCTGTGGGAGAAGGGGGAATTTGAGCTGCTTTGCAGCAAATTTCTGGAGTTCCTCCCTGGCCATCTGCTTTTCTGGAGGTAGCCCACTCAGCTGGGAGCTGTGAGCAAAAGCATCAGCTGCCGCCAGCACCGTCCTATTTTCAGCTCCGAGGAATCACGACTGTTGGCTGCGCTGCCAGGAACAGCAGCTCCTGGCATTTGCTGGGGCTTGGTGAGCACAGGAGAAAACCCAGAAGGGAGAAGGGTTTGGCTTCAGCTGACCCACAGTTAGGCATGGGCAGCTCTGCAGTTCGTCCAAGTTTTCCTGTCTGCTGCAGGAATGGATTTCCTCTCTTCATTTCCAAGGTGCTGGAAGGAGCAGTTGTGCTGGAAGAAGTTGTGTTTGGGATTGGTGGAGACACCTTCCTTGGAAAGGAGAAATATGGAGTTTATTGGCTGGAGATGTGACTCATCCAGAGGTGCAGGCTCTCCACAGCTTCATACACAAAGGTCTTCAGCATCTCTAAGCATTCCTTAATTTTGGAATTTTTGGAAGCTTTCCTTATTTTTTTTAGAAATTTCTTTTCATTTTTCAGAGCTTTCCTTTCATTTTCCTTTCACTCTTTATGTGATTAATTACCATTTATCTCTTCTGTTTTAAAGAACTCTCTTCTCTTAGGACTGGCCTGCTTTCAGCAGGGTTCAGGTGGGGGTAGGGGAGATATTTTTCATTCATTCCTTGACCAGAGAAAAAGTGATGGTCAATGGAAGTGGTTGCTTATTTCCCAATGTTTTATTTCTTTCCCTGTGAAGGAAAAGAGAGGGAGAGGATTTCAGCTGAGAGGTTTCCAAGATGAAATTAATCAAGTTGCCCCCAACAGAGGCAACATTTGCTAAGCCAGTTTTGTGAATATTTACACATCACCCCACTGAATTCAGGGACAGATTGCTGAGGGACATCCTGTCACCACAACAGGACACTTTTCTCCCTCTCCCTCACACACAGCAGTGCTCCAGGTAACCTTGTTCCCATGGAAAAGGTTGGGATGCTCCTCTTCCTCCCTGAAGCTCCATGTGAAGGTGCCACGTGAGTTAGAAACCCGAGCACATCTTTCCAGACACTCGTGTTAACAGTTCAGCAAATGCAGGATTTTTCTGAGCCAACAGCTTGTCAGACCCAAATAAGACTTCCACGTTTCCATCATTGGAAGCAAAACTCTCAGGATGTTTTGCAAAGGTCTTTTTTTCCTACCAGCCTCTCCCTGTTGGTGTTCTGGCCTAGTTTGTAAGTTTGATCAGGCCAGACAAGTCCCAGGAGGTGCCAGGGATGTGAATCCCTGGTTTGAGGGTGAAAAGGAGGGTGAGACTTTGTCCATATGGACCCTTTAAAACACATTGATTCTGGGATTAAGAACAGGTGCCAGCTCTTTAATTTGGTCTTCCAGACCTGGGCCTGCAGCTGTAGAGATTCAGCAGCAGAGAAAGTGAAGAGAGAAGAACAGAAGATGGCAACAAAGATATGAAAGGACTTGAACCTCTTTGTTACAAGGTCAGGCTGAGAGAGTTGAACGTGTTCAGCCTCAAATAAAGTGACTGAGAGGGAACCTCATCAATGTCCAGCAATATCTGCAAGGAGGGGTCAGAGCATGGGCCAGGCTCTGCTCCATGGGGCCCAGCAACAGGAGAAGAAGAAGAGGCAGAAAATGATGCCCAGGAAGCTCCACCTGAACATGAGGGAAAACTTCTGTCCCGTGCAGTGACCAAGCCCTGAACAGATTGTCCATGAGGCTATGGAGTCTCCCTCACTGGACACCTTCCAGAACCATCTGGACAAAATCCTGTTCCCTGTGCTCTGGGATGGCCCTGCTGGAGCAGGGAGGTGGGACAAGATGACCCCACTTTGGCCACTTCCACCCTGACCCATCCTGTGATTCTCTGAGAAGAGACAGCCCTTCTAGGGCAGGCAGCTGGCAGAAGAAAGGCTCCAAGCCCCTTGCTGGGTTCCGGGGAAGCCACAGCAAAGCCCCACTGCTTGACAGGTGAGAAAAACCTTGAGCAAATATGTGGAAGGTCAAAGAAGGTCTGAGCTTTGTGGGGAAACACTTGAAACCCCTGTTCCCCTGTCTGAAAATAGTTTTGGAATCCTCTGCAGAGAGATCTTGCCTTGCCTCGTCCAGAGAAGCTGTGGCTGCCCCATCCCTGGAAGTGTCCAAGGCCACCTTGGATGGGGCTTGGAGCAGCCTGGGATAATGGAAGGTGTCCCTGCCCATGGCAGGGGGGTGGAATGAGACGATCTTTAAGATCCTTCCAACCCAAACCATTCCATGACTCTGTGAATCCTGCAGAGTGACAAAACCACTGGGAAGACAGAGTTGGTCAGCAGGACCCTGGTGGGTGGGATTATTGGGGGTGACATCTGCCAGCAGCGTGGATGAGCCCATTGTCCCCAAAAGAAGCGGCAATCTCTGCAGGTCCGACCTGTCCTGCCTCCGTCCCTGCCCTCCCTGCTGCCATCCTCATCCTTCCCGAGGCGATTTTCCCCGGTTTTGTGTGCTTTGGAGCCAGGAGAGGGCAGCAATGCTCATGGACAGACGCAAAGAGCCGCTGCTGTCCCCGCTCCTCTCCGAGGGCCTGGCAGTGACATCCCAGAGCCCTGGTCGCGTTTGGGTGGACAGAACTGTACACAGGTGCCTCTGGCACTTCAGGCTCAGCTAAATCCATGTACAAAACTGTTTTTGTTTTTTGTTTTTTGTTTTTTTTTCTTAATTGCAAAAAGAAACTTCCCCTCTGCAGCTTGGTTTGCACAGGCTGTGATTTCAAACCCCGTCCAACACCCCAAGCTGCACCCAAGCAGCCTCTCCCTTTCTTCTCATGCATTTAAGACTCTGGATACTTTTAAGCAAGTAGTTGTGATTTAATTGCACTTTTTGATGAGCACTTAAAGCCCTCCACGGCTTAGAAAATTAATGAAATTAACACCCTTTCTCCACCCAGCCTCAAGTAATAAATGAAAAATAAGAGATTTCTGAAATCAAGAGTTTCCCTTAATAAGCATTGATTAGAGTCACAAATCTCTGCCAAGCAGTGGGAGCCTGCAACGAATGTGGACACATCAAAAACGTTCCATCTCAAGATAAGAAATATTTTATTTCTTTTTTTTTGGTTTTTTTTTTTTCAGCGGGAAAAGTTGAACACTGGAACAACCTGACCAGGGATGTGGTGGAGTCCCCAGCCCTGAAGGGTTTCAAGGGAAGTGTCCAAGGCCAGACTGGAAGGGGTTCTGAGCAACCTGGTCCAGTGGAAGGTGTCCCTGCCCATGGCAGAGGGTGGAACCAGGTAATCTTGAAGGTCCCTTCTGAACCAAACCATTCTATGAATCCATGGAGATGAAATAGGACAAAGTGTCAGACAATCCCATGAAGGATCCCTTCTCACGTGGAAAACGAGAGCTATGGCCTCTTCTGCTTAAAGATCCCACTTGCTGGATGTGGGGTGGGGCCATAAAATCTTGGAGATGTCCCCCTGGATGAGTGACCTCTGGTGAAGGAACTCTCCTCAAGGTGCCTGGCCTTGGAGTGAGCTCTGCCCTTTTTCTTTAGCAGGTGGTGGCTGCTCCAATCCTCCCAAATCTCCCTCTGAGCCCGTGACTCATCTGCCAAGATGAGCAAACAAGACTTTCCTGCCCTTTCTCCTTCCCCAAGCCAGAATGAGCCAAAGCATCTTTTGTTTTAATGATGGAGCAAGAGAGATCCACAGGCATAAAAGCTGAGCTGTGGAGCCGTGCCAATCCAAAGGCAGGCAAGGTGAGAGGGAAATGGCAAATGCCTCATTGATTTCAAAACTGCTACACGATCCTGCCTGGGAGTCTGTGAAGCTGTTAAAAAAAAAAAAAATTGAAAAAAAAAAAGCCTTAAAAGGACGCGGTGTTGGTGGGGAGCTGGCAGCTTCCTTTGTGCCGTCTGTTTATTCTCATACAAAGCAATCCAAATGCGGAATGTTTCCCCAATGGAAACACCTTGGCATTGTGTTTCCCACTCCGAGCCTGGCACAGCTCGTTCCTCACCAGCTGGAGCTCTCCAAAACACCTTCCTTACTCACCCGTGGCCACCCACATCCAGATGCCACCAGGCCTGAAGGAGCTCGAGGAACAGGGTCTGACCAAGATGTCCTTTAGGCCAACAAAGAAGCCCCTGACTTGCCCTCATGGCCTTTTTCTCCACTTCTGCCTT